>JAMZDL010000099.1:0-111928 GCA_027579765.1 Candolleomyces efflorescens
TTGGGAAAACCTTGCTGATACTTTGCTGGTTTGGCTGTATAGATGTGAGCTCGGACCAAGCTTCGAAACTTACTCGAATTGTGGATCTAGACGTTGACATTGGCGCTGACGCGGTGGATTACAAGTGCGCTTGTCACTTATTCTTTGGTTTTTGTGCTTTTGAACTCATGTTTTTGCCAACAGTGCTATTGCCAACCAAGAATCCCTCTCCGGTCTCGAAACCGAAATGCGCAAAATTGAAGGGCAGCTAAAAGAGATCATTGACGAGATGAACTACCTCAAGACTCGAGAAGAGCGATTTACCTTGACCAACAGTGCGTACCTAACCCCTCCGAACACGCGTATCCACGTGCTTACAATTATTCCCCCACCTCTTCAGTCTCCACGAACGATCGTGTACAAGGGTTTGCTTGGTTCACTATCTGTGCACTCACTGCTCTGGGTGTATGGCAAATCTTCCACCTACGCGCCTACTTCAAGCGCAAGTATCTCATTGATTAGAGTTTGCATACGTCCGTATGTTATGCCAATATCATGGTCGTTCTCGATTCTATTCTTTTCTCGCGCGGTGGAAATGCACTCAGAACATGGCGCAGTGCTAGAGCAATTCTCATGCACATTTGACGATTTCGCTGTCTATTTTCACGTCACACGCACACTATTTCTTGGGCGCACCGGCCTTTCAACAGCAAGTGGGATGGATGGGACATAGCTCGAATCTTCGACTAACCCTGTATGTACTAACCGTTGTAGAAATGCTTCGGAGCAGCCAGCATGGCAGTGCTGTATAGCCAGTCAGCCGCAACGCCCCGTGGCGTGAGCCACTCACTATACATTTAATACAAATGTAGAGGTGTGTCGATTGTTGATCGTTCCCTAAAGGTTACTTATCTCAACATAAGGTTTCGCTAGGTCGAATATGGAGGTTACTGGTGTGAAAACCATCGGGCATTTGACCAGTTCCTCGACCCAGACTGGGTTGTGCGCGGCCGTATCACAGCTTTCTGTGATACATTTATCGCCCCTTGGGCCTCGTATTGAGGTAGATCCCATCCCGCTTCTCTTCTCTGTCGAACTAGCCCCACCGTCAGTCTAAGCGCTATGGCTGACTTCCCTGGTAGCAACGGTGAGAACTCCCGTTCAGACACATCTCTTTTTTGCTCGCGAAAATAATACTCCGGACGGATAGGCCAGCCAAGCTTCAACAATTTGCACAATTTTCGAACTGGGAACGTATCTATCATGTTAGCTGGAAGAGACGTGAACAATGCTCCTGTGTTTCCCGGGCAAGGCGAAAACAAAGGTGAAAGGCGGCAAAATGGTCAGGATAACACTTGCCGTGCTAACGTGAGGCAGAGTTGGATCTGATTTGCAGCTGGTTGACAAGTGTCAACTTTGGGACCGTATATTCAGAATCGCTTTCCAAGGCAACGGAAGGCACTGGGCTGTGGTTTGTCGCAAGTGACGAGTTTATTCGCTGGAAGCGAGGTGATTTTAACATTCTTTGGTGCACCGGAAAACGTAAGTTCAGTCCACAAAACCTACGGGTCTGCGTAATGCTGACGACACTGGTGTTCACATTCAGCTGGCGCAGGAAAAACAGTACTTTCGTGCGTATTTCCCATTGTTTCGTCCGTCTGATCACTTCTTTGATTCGTGGCGCTCTCAGCTCTATTGTCATCAATCAACTACGAATGGACGATCTCAAAGAACCCGTCATCTTTGCCTTCTCTCGTTACACGGAGAAGCGCTCTGTTTCCCAAATCGTCACTTCGTGGATTCAGCAGTTGTTGCGTTACGATCCGACGACTCTCCAATTCGTCCGGGAGAGCTTTCTCATTCACGACCGAGATAATACTCGACCAACGGAGTCGGAACTGTACCAGCTCATGTCAGCCATTCTCCCGAACTTCAACCGCGTCTTCATCGTCCTCGATGGCTTAGATGAAGCTGAGGAAGACGCCAGGAAACCGCTGCTCGACTTACTGAACTCCTTCCCTTCCAACACACGTTCTCTCATCATGTCGCGGCCCTTGGAACTGCTCCAGGATCGATTCCCAGATATCAGTCGTCTTGATATCGAAGCTCGTAACGAAGATATAGAACGATTTGTCAGGAAAAGAGTCGACGATATCCCTAGCCTATATGCGATTCTTTCGGACAAGCCTGAAAGCATGCGGTACTTGTGCTCCGTTATCAAGGAGAAGTCTGGTGGAATGTGAGTCGAACGAATCCCTGCTCTGTCGTCGAGTGCTTGAGTTCTCACCGATATTTAGGTTTCTGGTTGCCGGCCTCCAAATTGAATCGCTCAAAGGCTGCATCAGCGTCCAGTCCTTCATAGAGAAATTAAACGCTCTGCCAAATGGGTTAAACGAGCTATATGAGCACACCCTGAAGCGCATCGAAGCCCAGGGGGAGGAAAAAACCTCGTTGGCGAAAAGAGTGCTTCTGTGGGTTGTACATGCCATAAATCCCATGTTCATCTATGACATACAGTTGGCGATTACCGTCGACCTCCATTCGAAGACTTTTGACCCGAATTGCATATCTCCGATCCAGTTGCTCCTGGACGTCTGCTGCGGCCTCGTTACCATTGCAAACACAGAAGAGGCCAGACTCGTTCGTACGTTCCGTTGATCATGGGCATCGAACTTTCTGTCTGATCAGCCATAGATTATACGACAAGTGATTTCTTCAAGGACCGAGGATCGTCCTGGCTAACCCCATACCCACATTCAATATTATCGCGCGTATGCATCGCCTTCAATTCCTCCAATTCCGACCCGCATGGCGCCCTCTCCTTCTATGCTAGTAACAACTGGGGCCGTCACGCACGTCTTGCGTCTGAGGAATCGGGTTTACCAGCGGACGCCAAAAGTTTTCTTCTTCGATCTCCCACTCACCCGTGGCCGTTGTCGTATGAGGACAGAGGCTGGATGTGCGAGGAAGAACGCATTAGCCCTGCGCAACTAGCTTCTCTAGTGGGCCTCCATGACTACCTGCTGGGTTATGTCCCAGACAGCGAAGTCATTTCCCAAAACTGCCTCACGCTCCTCCACATGGCTGCCATAGGTGGTCACGTCGATACAGCAGAAGCGATCATGAACAGGTGGCCCTCGCTCTCTGCAACCGCTCGATCGTTAAAGGGTAAAACCCCCGTCATGTTTGCGGCGGCTTGTGGGGAGGTGCCTATGCTGGAGTTTCTCTTCTCCCGCAGCTCAAACGATGGGTGTGTATTAAACGCTAGAGCTACGTGCGGTTGCACTGCACTGGCATGTGCTGTCAGGCAAAACCAGAAGGCCTCCGTTCAAGTACTCCTCTCAAAACCAGGCGTTGACGTGAATGCTACGACCTGTGAAACAGGGCTCACCCCACTCGCCTGGGCTGTACGAACAAACGACGAAGCAATGGTCAGGCGGCTCTTGTTGAACCCAAGTCTCGATATAAACATCCGAAACCCGTGGACAGGATACACGGCTCTTATGGAAGCCTGCTGCCACGGCAATCGACCTCCCCACACCTACACCACCATGAACCCTCCGAATGCCACCATTGTTGAGCTGTTACTGGCTCATCCCGACCTTGACGTCAACTTAGGGCCTCTTTGCGGATGCACACCTCTGATAATCTCTGCGTATTTTTGTCGAGGTCGCAGCGACATTGTCAGTCTGCTTCTCTCCCATCCTCGCCTCAACCTTCACGCTCGCTGCAAAGAGGCGGGTTCCGCCTTATCCATTGTCAGGGAAAGGGCTCTTGGTCCAAATCTACACGAGTTTTGTTCGATGCTTATGGCCCAACGGAAGAATGCCGAAAAGAGTTCTGCCAGTTGGAACATACATAGTCTTCTCAACGGGGGAGACGATGCCAACTTTCGCCTCGTGACATGGGTCCATGGGGGCGGAACAGGTTTAGCGAGGCTTCTCAGAGGAGGCGAAAAAGTCCCGAACGAGTGGGAGAAGGAAGGATACGCATCAGTTCTCAAGATTCTGTTCGAGCACGACCAACCAAAGGACAGTCCTATCGGGCCTATACCTCTTGGTGCGGTCACGGCAGTTACGAAGCCAGACTGCGGTGGCATTGATGGGCGGAAATCCAGCCGTTCCTTCATGTTATCAGAACCATGTGCGGCTGCTACTGGCGAAGTCGGACTTGACCCACTCTTAAGATGTGATGTCAGGTGGAGGGACACTAGCTGGGAATCTCCAGCCGTCCGCGAATTGCTCAGTGTCGACATAAACGTCTCTGACTCAAGGGGAAGAGTACCACTCATCTGCGCCATGAAGGCAGAGTGCTGGGGGGCTGTCGACCTTATGTTGTCCAGGAAAGATATAGATATAAATCTGGGCGAGCCCGCAGCTCTGGTGCAAGCCTGTTCGCAAGGTCGGGACGTCGTCGTGCGCAAGCTTTTAGCAAGAGATGACGTTGACATCAATGCAGTAGACGCCAAAGGCTGGAGTGCCTTATCTATGGCGGTATACTGTAATCACGCACACATCGTGGAGCTTCTTGTTTCTAGACCTGACGTCAATGTGAACGCAGGGAGCCCAACAGCGCTAATGCATGCATGCCACAAAGGTTACGCGGGCGTCGTGGAGTTACTGCTAACTCACCGTGGTGATGACCTTGATGTCAACCTCCAGGCCGTACAGTACAATTGCCGGCCGACTGCCCTGTGGTATGCATGCTACACCAAGCGTCACGACCAGCTGGCCTGCTTCTTCCCAAATTACGATCACGAATCCAAGTTGAACATCGTCCGGATGCTTCTTCAACGTCCCGAAATCGACGTCAACATTGGCCTTACTATCGACGGCAGTGCATATTGTAACTGCGAGTTTACACACGAACTCACAACGCCCTTGCATGTGGCTGCCCTCCAACTGGAAGATGCCGTACCGCTACTTCTAGCATTTCCGGAAACCAACGTCAATGCGTTGAACGTGGATGGAAAAACACCTCTCATGCTGTCCCTCGAGCGGCGTCCAGAATCAGGAAGCACACAGCAGGCTATTTTCTCACATCCTCTTGCGCTCGACCAGCCATTTGGTAGTTGGACAGTCGCTTCCACCGTCGCCGGACTGACCCCTTGTGGTGAGGACGAAGATGAACTCGATCGAATCAAAATCGCGCTTTCAAGAAGCGGGAAGAGTGATGTCAATCTTCCCCTGCTGAACGGCTCCACTGCGCTTTTGGAAGCGGTTTCCAAAGGATCTGCGAATAAGCATATCATAGCCCACCTGCTATCCCTTCCCATGATTGACCCTAACGGTGGTAATCCCCCTCCCTTGGTCCAGGCGTCCATCGAGGAGAACAGCAGTGCAGTGCTTGAGTTACTGCTTCAGCACCCCAGCATTGATGTTAATCGAGAAACCGAGGAGGGCTACACGGCGCTAGCGGCAGCCTCAGGCTGTACGCAGGAAAACGGGCATACCGCTCTCGACAGCATCAAGCTCCTTCTTTCTCAACCGAAGTTGGACGTGAATGCAGGGAATCCTTGTCCACTGTCTATCGCCGTTCAAAATCGGAATATCGGCGCTGTCAAGCTTCTCCTCCAACACCCAAGAATCAATCTGAGCTGTCGGATGCAGCCGATCGGATTGAAGCGGTGCTCACGGCCGATGCCACGTCCGTCTTCACACACCCTCGGTCGTGCTGGAGAATGCCATCTCCAAAAATATAATCCACATAATCCAAGTCCGACAAACAGCCTGACGGACTCGTCAATGTCATTCCGCGGTTGCCTGGATAGGAACGAGGACAGAATCAACAAACCTTATGCGCCCCATCTTGCCCACGATCCCCTCTATCAGGAACGCCGACAACAGATTGTTACGGACCCGCAACTTGCAGGGCTGGGTGACTCTATCCTTGTATACTGCACTAGGTTTGGGTTGTCAGAGATCTTGAGACTGCTTTTGTCTCGAAATGATCTCGACGTGAATGTCCCAGGAAATTGCGGTTGCACGGCGCTTATCTGGGCGTCCTCTCTGGGGAAGAGGACAATCGTAGGCATCCTCCTAAATAGGGACAGAACCGCAGTCGACGCGTGTTGTCCTACTCATGGATACAACGCCCTCGTTGCAGCGGCACATCGAATGAAATTTCGAGTTGTTCATGACATTCTTTCCCATCCCAGAGGACGCAAAATAGACCCAAATATCTTTGCAACCTGTGGATGCAATCTCCTTGTTTGTGCTTCCAGGAGCGGAGACGAAGACACAGTACATGACATTCTCTCATTGATCCCCTGGCGCGGTCACCCCAATGCACAGGATTGCAAGTCTGGCAGAACTGCACTTCTTTGGGCATCACACTTCGGTCACGACTCACTTGTTCGACTCTTCTTATCTGAGCCACGGGTCTCGGTAGACCTCAAGGACAAAAGAGGGAACACGGCGTTGATGCTTGCCGCGGTTAGTGGGCACCACAGCACCGTCCAAATATTACTCGCCTCTTCGAGAGTTGCCAATGTCCACAGTGATCGCAACTGGAACGGAGATACGGCCCTCTCCATGGCAGAATGGTATGGACAGCTCAGTATTGTTCAGTTACTGGAGTCCTGGCCTTCTGACTGCCACACCCCCGATTGTGCCGCCCCCTCTACCTCCCCCTCTGACTCTGAAGTGGCAACCCCCTCACCCCTCACCCCTTGCTTTTGGACTTTAATATTTTTTGTCGTTTGTTCTCTTGCTTTTATCAATTTCTTCGCCGGTTTATCTTGTGCTGCAGATTGGTGTACTTAAATTTACAGTGTGTGGATAGAGTCAGATAGACTGAATTCTACTCCAACCAGTGTGGTCTCTTGTGTTCCCGTAGTCTTTTTCTTCTTTATGATTCAATTAACTTAGGTGTCCGGTACTATCATGCCTGGGGTAATGCACTATTTCCGTGATCCCTCCTGGACACAACATCGGCTTGAGATAAAAAATACACCGCCAGAAAGCTCCTTATGATCTTTTCTGTCGTACTCTAGGATGCCGCCGAGGGCAAACAGCTTGATCCCCGGGGATATGCAAAATTCTGTGCCTTGGCCAGTATAGAGCTTGCAAGGGTATTGTCCCCTATATTTTTGGATAGCATTGTAAAGAGCACTCATGTACATGTACATCTATAATAATATTTGTGGGATTTTAGATGATTTTAGAGCAAAGGTTTTGTAGAGTTTTGCATATCCCCGGGATTTTGCATTAGCCCGGGAGTGATAGTATCCCCTTCCCATTGATCATGTCGTATGTTACTTAGTCTCCCGTAGCCAGACTGACGATTCTATACGTTACTATGTACTCACCTTTTGGCCTGTTCTAGACTGAGAATTATCTTACACGTCGACCAAGTGTGATATAGACTCTTCTGAATCTCAACCCAAGTTGTTTCGTCTGGTTTCCGGAATGGCACCTGTCTGTGAATGAGCGAACACGATTCGACTGACCCAGGCCGTAGATTCGTGAATATCATATCCAGTGGGGTACGCCGGGGATGTACCTCCCAAACGATCCAGACTTTGAATTTCACGATAAGTTGAAATTGCCTTCAATGAACGAGGTTCAATCTTTAGCCTGGTCGGCAATTTCGGTGTTCTCCATCCCGATTCCCGACAAGGCACTTACCGCGTTTCCTGTAACCACCACCATCAACCACTGTGCTTGAGCATATACCTTTCCTCTCTTCGTCCCTCAACTCTTCGAACGTGAAAACCTGCGAGAATATGAGCCTCAAGCGCCAAAATCCCAACCGGCCCCGGGCCTGCCTTGCCATCCCACCAGTCAAATAGGTCAGCAACGCCATTTCCAAAGGAAAAACACAAACTCATATATCCCAAAACCATTTCCACAAAACGCGAAAGGCAAGTCCTTGCAACCCATTCGTCAGAATCGCTCTGGAGTGAGGATTAAGGCAAGGAAAAGATGGTTTATTCAGTAGGCAAGCGCGACAGGCTGAGCGACAGGTATCCATTCAAGAGTATGAAAAGCAGAAATATTTAAAGAAGAAATCTAAAGGCTATCGATATCAGTTGGCAAGCGTAAAATCTCATTCCACAAAGCTTTCAGTGAGCACTGACTGATGTGACTTTAGTGACGGAATCTCAAGAACTGCGTTCAGTCTAACGCAGAACGGCCAGCAGCTCTGCGATTCTGAGATTTTCTAGTCTCCCGTAGCCAGACTAAACGAGTTCGTGTCTTTAGGATGTTGAATCCAACACTCACATGTATAGAGATTTTCCACTTTGCGGTTGATTGATCCTTGCGGAATACTTAGTAGAGGCCGCGGGATTATTTTATGAGTGCGTAGCTTCGAGCAAAAAAGTATCCGGTGAGGATGCGCACAGAACACAGGCTCGATTTCGAGGACTTGGCAATTTGGTATACTTCCCGCCTCTCGCCCTACTCGCAATCTCACGTGGATGAGAGAACGGCATTAATATGAATGTCATCCCGGCGGGACGCTGCGGTGTACACTGTAGACAGGTTTGATCTTGATCCAACAGCCACTGCTGTTGAAACATGATACGTTTAAAACTGGGCTGGGTGCGGCAGTGATGCAACACCCTTCTGACCCTCATCTAGGCTTCAGTGCCATGGGTGACTCCTGGCATGACAGTGACCACGACGGTAACAGACCCTGTCCAAAATCATCATCGCTGCTCACGGAACTCAAGCCGCAGAGACTGTAAACCAACATGGATTCGAAAACGCGCACCATTTTCGAATAGGAAATGCAACTTTCTCGCCCGCTGCGAGAGATGTGCACAACTATAGCATCACCGTGTCCTCTGGTGATGGGGACAACACAGGTGAATCCTGGCTTCGATCAGACGATCGCGACAATTGAGCGCTGACTTTGGAACAAAAGACAAAGGAATCGAACGAGTTTGCGAGTGGTTAAGTAGTCTCAGCTTTGATTCTATCTATTCTGAGTCGCATGCCAAAGCGACGGAGGGAAGTGGAATGTGGTTCATCGAGAGCGAGGAGTTTTCTCGGTGGAAGCGAGGTGACATCAAAGTTCTGTGGGGTACCGGAAAACGTCAGCCCATGACAGTCAATCCTACGGTTCTGTGTAGCGCTGACAATGCCCTCGAGCAGCTGGTGCAGGAAAAACTGTCCTCTCGTTCGTATTTCCGACAGTTTTGTTCGTTCGTAGGCTGATATGAGCTCCTTAGGTCTATCGTCATCAAGCAACTACAAACGGACCATCCTCAGGCCCCGGTCATCTTTGCCTTTTGCCGTTACACGGAGAAGCATTCTACTTCC
Source organism: Candolleomyces efflorescens (assembly GCA_027579765.1). Classification (NCBI taxonomy): domain Eukaryota; kingdom Fungi; phylum Basidiomycota; class Agaricomycetes; order Agaricales; family Psathyrellaceae; genus Candolleomyces; species Candolleomyces efflorescens. The sequence continues at coordinate 9,249 of JAMZDL010000099.1, forward strand.
CAGATCATTGCTTCGTTCATTCGGCAATTGCTGTGTCACGACCAAGCGTCCCCCCAGCACGTTCGGCAGAGTTTCAAGAATCACCAGAGTAACAATACCCGCCCATCGAAGGAGGAATTACGCCAGCTCATGACTGGCATTGTTAAGAACCTGCACCACGTCTTCATTGTGCTTGATGGCCTGGATGAAGCCGAGGAAGATGCCAGGGAACCACTTCTTGATTTCATTGATTCCCTTCCACCCAACGTCCATTCTCTTATCATGTCTCGCCCCTTGGCTCTGCTTCAGGACCGCTTTCCGGATATTGCACTTGTTGACATTGAAGCTCGCAATGAAGACATAGAGCGATTTGTTGAGACACGGATCGCCGATATCCCCACCCTCCGGGTAGTTCTGTTGGACAAACCCGAAAACATGAAGTACTTGTGTGCTGCTATAAAGAAGAAGGCGGGTGGAATGTAAGTAAAAAAGCGCTTCTCTACGTACAGAAAGTTCGATATCTCATTAATGTCCAGGTTTTTGGTCGCAAGTCTCCAAATTGAAGCTTTGAAGGGCTGTATTAACGTCCAGTCCTTGATGAAGAAATTGGAAACGCTTCCGACTGGGTTAAATGATCTGTACGAGCACACCCTGACGCGCATCGAAGCACAGGGTCAAGAGAAGGCTTCGCTGGCGAAACGGGTGCTCCTGTGGGTTGTACATGCCGTGCAACCTATCTCTATGGAGGACATACAATTGGCTGTTGCGATCGACCTCGACTCCAAGTCTTTGGACGAAGATCGCCTTTCCCCGACCCAACTGCTGCTTGACGTTTGCTGCGGGCTCGTTACCACAGATAATCAGAAAGCCAGACTTGTTCGTACGTTCTGTTTGACCCTAGAATCTGGATCATACATCTGATATCATTTTTTAGATTCCGCTGCCAGTAAATTTTTTAGTGGTCCAGGTTCATCCTGGTTAGTTTCACGCCCCCATTCGACCCTATCACGCTTATGCGTCACCTTCAACTCTCTCACCCCCGACTGCAAGAGCGCCCTTTTCGAATACCTCTACCCTGACCACACATGCGGCCTCTTCGGCGGTCTTTTCAAAGCCGACAGGGTCGCCTTCTCCTCCTACGCCAATAACAACTGGGGCTTCCACGCACGTCGTGCTTGTGGAGAATCTGGCTTGCCCAAGGAGGTGACGAACTTTCTTCTGCAATCCCCAAAACACGGATGGCAGACGTCCTACGACGACTGGATACTGGAAAAGGGGGACAGCATTAGTCCTGGGCACCTAGGATCACTCGTGGGCCTACATGAATTTGTGCTGTGTAATGTCCCAGACAGCGACATCATCTCGCCAGACTCCATCACACTCCTTCATATGGCTGCCATAGGCGGTCACGTCGACACAGCAGAAGCCATAATGAACAAGTGGCCCTCGCTCTCCGCAACAGACCGATCGCTGAAGGGTGAAACCCCTATCATGTTAGCTGCAGGTCTCGGTCGAAAGTCCATGTTGGAATTTCTCCTGTCCCGTAGCGCAGAAGATGGACGTGCCCTAAACGCCAAAGCCTTTTGCGGTTGCACTGCATTGGCATATGCGATCCGAGGGGGGCATAAGGTCATTGTTGACCAACTCCTCTCAAGTCCAGGCATTGATGTGAATGCGACCATCTGCAAAACTGGGCTTACTCCGCTCGTTTGTGCCATACGAGAAAACGACGATGCGATGGTCGAGCGAATCTTATCCAACCCAAGTCTCGACATCAACGTCCAGAATCCGTGGACAGGATATACGGCCCTTATGGAAGCCTGCAGCACCAGCATATCCCCCAATATTTCCATCATTGAGCTGCTCCTAGCTCATCCCAACATCGACGTCAACTTGGGCCCTCATTGTGGGTGTACACCCTTGATAGTGTCCACGTATTGTTGTCCAGATCGCGAGGACATTATCGGCCAGCTTCTCTCCCATGCTCATATCAACTTGCACGCCCGCTGCAATGAGATGGGGTCGGCCTTGTCTATTGCCACGGAACGGTCCCAGACATCTCATCGGAATCTACATGAATTCTGTTCGGTGCTTATTGCCCAACAAAATTTTGATTCAGTGCTTATCGCCAAGCAAAGAATTCCCAGCTTCCGCATCCACCACGATGGGGACTTCCGCCTGAATACTCTCGCGCCCTCTTGGGATCCCAGTGGTGTACAGAAAAGGGTTGAGAAGGAAGCGGCATACAGAACACTCGTCAACATGTTGTTGGACCGCATCGACATCCATGCGGCTGACCCCGCTACGGGACTTGCTGCAAGGCAGTCTGGCGCAATGATACAGACCGATTCAAGCGGTGTAGACTTGTACGTTCCTCTCACCTAACCTCATGGCGTCAGCCTTGACAATCGACTCAGAGGGACGGAACCATGTGCCGCTGCAATCTCCAAACCTCCGATATTAAATTGCGACGTCAGGTGGAGGGATACCAGTCACTGGGAATCACCAATTATCCAACAGTTGCTCAGCATTGACGTCAATGTACTCGACTCGAGGGAGCAGGTGCCTCTTTTATGTGCCATAAAGGCAGAATGTTGGGGGGCTGTGGACCTTCTCTTGTCCAGGGAAGATATAGACATCAATCTAGGTCAGCCTCCGCCACTTGTGCAAGCTTGCTCTCAAGGCAGCGAGGAGTTGGTACGGAAGATATTAGCAAGAGACGACCTCGATGTCAACGCAGTAGACGCCAAAGGTCAAAGTGCTTTGTCCATGGCGGCGTTTTGTGGCCACCAACAGCTCGTGGAACTCCTCATTTCGATGCCCGAAGTTGATGTGAACGCGGGGAGCCCAACACCTTTGATGCAAGCGTGCTACAAAGGTCACGCAGCCATTGTGGAGGTACTACTGAATCACAGCGGCGAGGACCTCGACATTAACCTTCAAGGCAAGTGCTGTCCGACTGCGCTGTGGTTCGCATGTTACACCGACAGGAGTCATACCCCGCCGACATACGACGACGAAACAAACTTAACCATCGTCCGATTACTACTCCAGCGTGGCGATATCGATGTCAACCTTGGCTATGCTGTCGGCGATGCGGACTACTGTGACCATCGCTGCCCCTTCCCCCACGAGCTTCTCCCAACACCTTTACATGCCGCCGCCCTGCGTCTGGGGAATGCCATTCCGCTGCTTCTAGCACACCCTCGAATCAGGCCGTCGAATGCATTGAACCTGTATGGACAAACACCCGCCATGATGCCTCTCGAGTGCCAGATGTGTCCAACGTTGAGTGGCGTGGAGAGCCTTCTTTCCCATCCTGATACACTCGACGCCTCTTTCGATAGCTATAGCTGGGCACTTACTTCCGCCGTCGCTGGACTTGATGAAGAGGTGAGCGGGCTCGATCTCACCCAGCTTGCGAGCCGCGAGGTGATCGATGTCAATCTCACCAGGCGCACTGCAGTCTCGCTTGCCCAGCTTTCCCAAAGATCTACGAAGATGGATCTTGTTGCCTACTTCCTGTCCCTCCCTACCATTGACCCCAATCTCGGCAAATCCCCTCCCTTGTTCCGCGCGTCCATTGATAAAAGAAAATACGGGGCACTTTATTTACTTCTTAAACACCCTAGCATCGATATCAACCGGGAAGCCGAGGAGGGATACACGGCACTCGGAGGAGCTTGCGTGCGTGGAGAACGACCCTTCACTCATCTCAACAACGTCAAATTACTCCTCGCGCAATCGAATTTAAACGTGAACGCGGGCAATCCCTGCCCGCTGGCTATTGCAGTCCAAACCGGCAATATCGTGGCTGTCAAGCTTCTCCTTGAGCACCCTAGAATTGATGTCAACTCTATGGGGCAGCGGGCGGGACGAATAACACTTTCCAAATACCTGCGATCTTACTCGGAAAAAGAACGCCTCGGTCCTGTGGGCAAATGCGGTCTCCACATAGTCCGAGGAAAGCCAACGGCTCATCACTTGGTAGACGACGTGCATAGCCCTAGGTGTCTGGATAGGAATAAGGATAGAATCAGCAAGCCGTACGCACCTTGCCTCGTCCACGATCCCCTATCTCATGATGATCAGCGGCATGCTGTCGGCACCCTGCGACTGGAAGGAGTGGGTGACTCAATCCTCGTGTACTGCACCAGGTTTGGGCCTTCGGAAATTTTAGGACTGCTCTTGTCCCGGAGCGACCTCGACGTAAACGCGCCCGGAAGTTGTGGCTGCACAGCGCTTATATGGGCGTCTTCTCTAGGGAAATGGGCGACTGTTAACACGCTTCTTACCCGAGAGGACACTGCCGTCGATACGTGCTGTCCTACTCATGGATACAACGCCCTCGTTGGAGCGGGACATCGAATGAAATTCCAAGTTGTGCACAACCTTCTTTCTCATCCTCGAGGACACGAGATGGACCCCAACTGTCGTGCAGCCTGTGGCTGCGACCTCCTCGTTTGCGCATCTAGGGGCGGGGACGAAGACGTAGTACACGACATCCTTCCATTCATTGACTGGCGTAACAACCCTAATGCCCAAGATTGCAAGTTCGGCAGAACCGCGTTCCTTTGGGCGTCATATTTTGGCCACGACTCACTTGTCCGGCTTTTCTTATCTGAGCCACGCGTCTTGGTCGACCACAAGGACAAACGAGGGAACACTGCATTAATGCTTGCCGTGGTTAGTGGGCACCACAGCACCGTCCAACTACTACTCGCCTCTTCGAGAGTTGCCAATGTCCACAGTGATTGTAACTGGAACGGAGATACGGCCCTCTCCTTGGCAGGGTGGTATGGACAGCTCGGTATTGTTCAGTTACTGGAGTCCTGGGCTTCTGACTGCCACACCCCCGATTGTGCCGCCCCTTCTGCCTCCCCCTCTGCCTCCCCCTCTGCCTCCCCCTCTGCTTCCCCCTCTGCCTCAGAAGTGGCAGCCCCCGACCCCTTCTCTCTTTGCTTTTGGACTTCGATTTTTTTCGTCGTTCTCTTCGTCTTATCAATTTCTTCGCTAGTTTATTTTGCGCTGCAGATTGGTGTCCTTAAATTTAAAGTGTGTGCATAGAGTCGGATCTGAGACTGAACTCTACTTCAGTGACTGTGATCTGTTGTGTTCCCGTAGTCTTTTTTCTTCTTTTTGATTAACTTAGGTGTCTGGAATCCCCTTCCCATTGATTATGTCGGATGTACTCACATTCTTTTGGTCTGTCCTAGACCGAGCATTATCTTACACGTCGACCAGATATTATATAGACTCTTCTGAATCCCTAGCTTAAACCGAGTTGTTTCGTCTTGTTTCCGGAATGGCACCTGTCTGTGGGTGAGCGACCACGACTCGACTGACCCAAATGACAGGCCGTGGTTTCGTGAATATCATATCCAGTGGTACGCCGGGAATGTACCTCCCAAACGACCTTCACTTTGAATTTAACAATAAGTTGAAATTGCCTTCAATGAATAAGGTTCGTTTTTGAGCTTGGTCGGCAATTCGGTGTTCTCCATCCCGATTCCCGACCAGGCACTTACCCCGCGTTTCCTGTAACCACCACCATCAACCGCTGTTCTTCAGTACATATCTTTCCTCCCTTTGCACCTCAACTCTTTTGAACGCGAAAACCTGCGAGAATATGAGCCTCAAGCGCCATAATCCAAACCGGTTACGAGACTATCATCGGCCCCAGTCAAGACTCTCGGTCAGCGCGTCGCGGATACCGTTTGTCCTGACTGATGATTCCAAACGGTTCGCGAAGTTGCCATCCATTTGTCTAGATTCTCAATGGAATCAATACCTTATATCTAGCTGTTTGCGGAACTTGGCAGCGTACGAGAGCCCTAAACAGCGTTTGAAGTTTCCAAGGTCGAGGATGGCTGCTGTGCTAGTAGCGCTGTTCGTCGGGAGAAAGGGGGATCTATATGTTTTGTTGAGCCGGTAGGTATGTTGTTTATTCATCTTATCTTGGGAGATGACGTTTACTCATCTTGAACTGTGCACCTGGCTGTAGACGGTCAGCGTCTTTGAGAACATACGCTGGAGATACCTCGTTGCCTGGTGGGAGAGTGGACCCGGAGGATAGGTCTCTTGAGGATGCAGCTGTGCGTCTTGTTTCCTTTCCTACCTCTATCTATACTCACAGTGTCTGCTTTTTGGTTCAGAGAAGGGAAGCTTTCGAGGAGGTTCGCGTTAAGGCATGATATCCAGAACCTGTATCGTTGACCTTTTGGTGCTCAGATTGGCTTGCCCATGGACAGAAAGAAAGTACCACTTCTCTGTGTTCTGGAACCCTTTCTTGCCGCAGAGCTCATTGTAACACCGTGAGTGTCATACCTACTCTTCCGCCCTTCCCTTGCTAACGACATCGCAGAGTCGTGGTTCTGATCCTGGACAAAACTCTGACAGTACGAATCCTCCGACTCATCACCTGCACATTTATTTCTAATACAACAACAGCCCATCTTGAATTCAGCTGAAGTCGCGTCCCTCTTTTCCCATCCACTCGCCTCCTTCCTCACTTCCATCTCCCCGTTCGCTTCCTCGGAGGGGGAGTCGGAGGAGGTGCCGTACCATACTTACCATGATTTCGAGGCAACGGGGCCGGATGCCGACAAGAATGCATTCAGGGTACACCGATTTCTGACAGGAAGGGAGGCTGGTGGGATTAAGCCTGTGTACGGGTTGACTGCGTGAGTCACTTTCGCTTTTCAAGGCGTCATACAGTTACGCTCTACCTTCCCTGTCTTGTCTCTCTGCCTCCCAAAGCATTCACTGACACGGTTCAACTTGGCCTAGCTCAATGATGATACACGTTGCCACAGTTGGTTATGGTCGCGAGCCAGACTTTGAAGTCTCCCCACCCAACGCTCCATCGACCGAGAAAAGGATGGCGTGGGCTCTTTTGAGCAGACCGGTATTTCGGGAGGCTTGTGAGAAAGAAGGAGTGGATCTTGACCCTGCAAGACGAATTGTTGGCATCTTGCCTTCTCTCAGTGACCAGAGGGAGACCCCAGAAGGAGGACGGAGAAGGAGAGGGAGGTGGTTGGGAGGGAAGTTGTGAATTAAACGCCCGGTATCTGTAAGATGACCATCTATTTTGGTTTAATTGGGCTCTTCGCCTTTCTGCCTCTGGCTACTCTTGGTTTCAGGTCTGTGGTGTCGCTGTTATTGAAGTCTTGCATGTACATGTTGCCTTGCCCTATATTGAGCGCAAACTGAAGTGGCCCAGGTGTATCAGGCTCCTGTTGAATAAGCACTAGATTTAACCTTGTGAGGACGCAGCGTCTACTCTGGTATGCAGAAAGCAGAAAACCACGCTCTTACACCAGCGATGCGACGTGTATATAACATGAGTCGTGATGAAAAGCCCCTCCACTTCAAGTCGGCGTTTCCCCATTTAGTACTGTGCCTTCCATATTGGCCAATCGAACCTCTCAACCGGAAGACACGCATGTGCGAAAATCATTATCTGGAGGCTGACGAGGAGGATAAATGTAACATTTCTGCTGGGATATCCTACCGAGACCCTAACACCGCTACAAATGGCCGAACGATGAAAAACCACCAAGGAAACCACTAAGCTGTTAGGCAAGTGAACCGTAATGCGGAACGAAAGTCTGAAGACGAGCCAGAATAGACCGGGGAATCTGCAGATGGCGTAGACAATGCCCAGAAGCTGCTGAGGGAGCCTTACACGCAGTACTGTACCTCAACACCAAGGCCGTTCAAAGTAGGCTCAGCGTCGCTCAGAGCGGCGTAGAGAGGATCTTGCGAGTCGAGGTCGCGAATATCAATGACTTTGAGGTGGGATGAGTTGATCAACGTAGAACGATGCGCCAGACTCGCAAGAAGTTGCTGAATGTTACTGGTATCCGTTTTGCCAACGATACGCAGGACCTCTAAAGATGGGAGTGGGATGTCATAGGTGGGACTACGCTCGAACGCGCAGATGTCGGTCCAGAGGTAAGGTTGGGGGTCGTAAAGGGTCAAGTCCGTAACACTCAGCATTGGAGGCTTCGAGAGGATATGCACGAGGAACCCATCGACCGATCCAAATGCTCGGATCTTCATCCTGTTTACCGGCGGTATCTCCTCCAGAAGGAACGAAAAGATCAGGGCTCTGTTGTGTGGAGTTGTGTGGTAGAATTTTGGGTAAACAGATAATGTAAGACGAGGTGGCTCCGTGCTAGTGTGCGTTGAGCTAGTGAGCAGTTTGGCGGTGGTTTTTCCTTCCTTCCATAATTCCAAATCGATAAATGGCTCCTCTAATATATTCTCTTGAAGAATACTTTTCGCCTTTTTCCCAATGACTTTCGAAAGGTCGTTCGGAAGTTCCAATTGTAGTTGGTCAATGCATAGGTCGAAGCTACACTGGGGGTGGACTTCCATATTGGTGAGGAGGTATTCCAGAAGCTTCGTCTTGGTATGTGCTACGAGTTCCGTTAAATGAGGAAGGTGGATTGGCTGTGCTTTTGATGGGGGGAGAAAGTAGGATGTGCAATGCAAGGAAAGGCGCTTCAACTGGGAGAATCGAGGGAGCTCGGGGAGGAAGTGTTGACCCGGCGTCGCGATAATCTCCCCTGCGAGGTGCAGCTGTTCCAATGTGCTGGGTAACAGAGAGGGTTTGGGCAGGATGTTGTAGAAAGCTGTTATATCTTTGAGCTTTGGGGCTCTGATTTGATATGGCAGCGCGAGGATGATATGATTGGGAGGGGCCCACTTGGTCTCTGGAATAGCTTCGAGAGCCAAGCATTCCAGTAGTGGCGCCTCGATAACAGTCATATAGTGCTTCACGCACGCGGACATCATTTGGAGATAATTCCCTCTGATCACCAGAGATCGGATCTTCGTTGCTTCCCCCCAGATATAATCAATATTGGTTGGGGCTAGGCGGTCTAAATACGGGTCCAAGTGGACTTTGACATCGAGGGGCAAGCCTCTGGCACGTATAATCATTTGCTCGAGGAATTCCTTTTGTGCTACTCCACCGAGCATGATCTTCGTCCAGTACATTGGGTAGTCGAGGAGGTGTGTTCGCCACTGGGCGCAAACTTGGGTTACTGAAAGCAGAGGCAGGTCTGGTGTCTCTAGAGGCGAATGTTCCTCGTGGAATAAGTCCTCATTGAGCCCCACGAGTATCTTCGTCAAAATCTCTACTGGGAGCTCAGAGATTGGAGAGATTCGAGGGCGCTTGTCGGGCAGGTCCACTGGCATTCTTGAATAATAGTCTCTGCGATCTTCACAATCCGAGTATTATAGAAGCGATCCTTTATGAGAAAGTCGCAACGCTCTCCTTGAGCTCTTGGAAAGGGTAGGCAGTGATAGATGGTCTTGAGCAGGTGGTGTAAGTGTACACAATTTGAACCTTGTTCCAACTCGAGTAAGAATCTACGGAGTGGTCCGAAGCGTCTTCCCGTAATGGCCGGGACCGCTTTATCAGTGCATGTGCGGGCGAAGCCTATGTTGCCACTGAAGCCTTTCAAGGGTAATGGAAGGTTTTGAGGACAACCTTAGCACGTCGAGTTCTATGAACCGTTCAATAAATGTGAGGACACATCTTCAATTCATAGTCCGAGACTCTCTTGGTAGCTCGGGGCTTATTGACCGTCTCTTTTATCAGCTCTGAGTCTTCTGCCGGTACTGGAAGTAAGTTCTTCTGGCAGGCGTTTCTCTCCGTACCCTTGCCTTGTGCTGGTTTAATGTGGCGTGAGTCATTGTTCGTTAGGTACCACCTCAAGGCCGAACCCTGTCGAACCCCGACCCTGTCTTTACTTTCCTGGTCGGCGAGATGCAGCGTAAGAGCCAGAGTGCCGGCATTGCATTCGACATGGCCTCGAGGCTCGACGGTCGAATTCGGATGAACAAGCCGATGGTAAGCAAATATTTTCGGCTCGGACACGACACGTTCCTCGAGATGTCAGGGATCTCAGTGCAGCCTATACGGCTGGTTATGATTTATCTGAGGGAAGCATTAGCCTGAGTCTGTTCATCACTAGTGGACTACGTACCAATCCATGACCTCCTCGCAGTGCCAGTGATGTAAATTTTAATATGCAGGGCCCGGTCGGTGAATTCTCTGAACACCTGTTGCTTGGAGCATCGAGGCGATAAAGATGGAAAGGAGTGCCTGGCGCCAAATGATAACCTTTGGAGCATCGTCTTTCGGGATTCGTGTGGTCAAAGAACGCGATACGGTGCTCATGACATATTCCAGAGTCATTTGGACGTCACAAAGCATTGCAGAAAGCCACAGAGATGGACGTTGGAGGATATGTCCAGCCACGTGCCCCTGAGATAACCACGAGTCGACACGTCGTGGCACAGGATGATGATGAGTTTCGAGTTTCGCGCTCTCATCATTACGTCCATCCAGCCATTCCTTTCTCTTCCACTCTAAATACCGTATGACCCCGGCCTGTGCCCACTATTGACCAGAGTTCCTCAATAATCTCTTCCTATACACCCGACCGAACACCGTATTCAACGTGAGTCTGCGCGCGCTGCTGGGAGCTTGGCGCTTTCCAACGGCTGTGGCATCGAACTTACCGTGTATATTACAGTATCTCGGTGAAAATATGGCTCGTACAAAAGCAGCAGCACCCTCGACCTCGACTTCAAGCGAAAAGGCCCGTTCACCGAGCCCTGATCCCGCGGACCGGCCATTGGGACCTTTGGCAGTCACCGTTCCAGCATCGGAGAGAGAGGAGGTGAAAGTGAATAATGCGAATCTGACGGAGCTGAAGAATGCTTGTGATGATGCTGTGAAACGGGTACGTCCATCTTTTCTTTGGGTGTTTACCACCTCAGCTCGGGCGGAGGGGCCTTTGGGATTCGAGGACTGGGTCGTGTGAGGGATGTGGATGTCCATGAGCGCGCTCGTCTGGCACCCCGGGCAGACAATGACAAGGCTCGTTTGCTGATATTCTCGTTCTTACCCGTAGTTTCTATCACGGCCAGAGCTGTTCAAGCAAATATACCTGCACACGGACGTCAGATTGGCTTTGGGATGGTTGAGCGTTTTCGTCGCCGCTGGTACGGCTTTCTATGGGTACAAAGTCGATTTTGAAAAGTCAAAGCCTGTGGTGACTATTGGGCTCATTGTGTGAGTGCTACCCCCTCCCCCTATTACCCGCCGAAGGCTCATTGTGTCCAAGGTATATCCTCCTAACTGTCATCTCGACACTCTATGCCTACTTCATTGAAGGCGATACCATATTCGTTGGCAAGCGCAAAACGTTCTCGAAACGGGTGAGCTTTGTTGTTTAGCTCGGTGCATTCGCCAGCTGGCTGACTCTCATCATCATCACCACCACCGCCTCCAGATAATTACAGAACGCATCACCCTCTCTTCGTCTACCACTCCCGTATCAAAATCATCACCATCTCCTTCTTATTCGGTGTCTTTGCATTACGTTCGGTCTACGAACGGGGGAAAGACCCTCCTAGGCCGTGGACGGACAAAGGGTGCCGCACCGTACACCAAGTTCTTTGATGAGAAGGGCGTGATGAACCAGGAGGCGTTTGAAAAGTGGGTTGGAGGTTTGGTGGAGACGAGTATGGATGGAAAGGCTGCGTAATCGTAAACTCTTCCCTTCTCTTTCAATCGTTTTGGGTCCTATGATTCACCAGTCACCCTTCAAAAGACTATTATCTCGACAGGATAAGCACCGACACTTTTTTCGTCTACGGTCACCGAATCCTACTTGGCTACCTACCGACCCTACTTATTCCACTATGCGTTTACCCCCTTGTCCCTTTTGCATTGCACGAATCCGATGTATACCTTAGATAGTTGCATATTCGATTTTTTACCCTTGTACCATTCATGAATGGTTTTGTACCCTTTTCGATGCATCCGGGGTTCCGGCAACCTTCGAGGCCTGGGGTTTGAGGCCTGAGGCCTGAGGTCTTCTTCCCAAACCACCACTTCCTAATACTTTTCACTCGCTGGATTTTTCCATTGCAGAGGCAGAGAGGCATATGACCACTGGCACGCCGCCAATACAATGAACAGCAAAATCACTTCTTCTCTTTAGACCAACAACAACTTGTCATCCAGGCTGTGCTCTTCCTCAAAGACTCACGATGCGCAGAGCTTTACGAAAACTCTCCCTAGGTCCTTTTACCCCAGGAACCTAGTACGGGGCCTCTCCACCGGCATGCCAAAATTCAAACGCACCGCGGCACTCAGTGGTGTCAACGGTCAAGATGGCAATTCCGTCATTTCGTCCGTGCGCCCGCAGTCCGAGGCTGGTCACGGTGGTGCCGACCAGTCGGTGAGAGAGGGCACCCGTTCACGAGCCTCTCGCGCTACGACGTCCAGAAGATACGGTGGTGGTGGCGGCTACGAGAGTCGGGCCCGAAGTTTGGAGTATGTCATTGATATACCGGAGCTGTTGACGACGCAGAATGGGAAGTTGGAGCCGCATGAGCCTGTTTCGCAGGATGAGGTGAGTACGCTTGGATTTAATTGCTGTGTAGTCCTTTGGGCGCTTGAAGGAATTATAATGCTCATGATCATGTCTTTGGGAAATTACAGCTCCTCAGGGACGGGTCGAAGAAATGGCAGTCGGGCGACCCGTGTCATTATTCGATACCGCGAAAAGGGGATCCTTGGGAAGAGTGTTTTAACCAGGTGCAGAAGTTTGACGATGAGATGTGTCGGGGGTGGAGGGAGGAGATTGACACTTTGCTAGTATTCGTGAGTTGGCTTCTTTACTCTCAGCTTCAAGCTTCTTTCCTAACGAATGAATGAATATAGGCTGGTCTTTTCTCGGCGGCTGTAACAGCATTCACGGTCGAGTCGTATCGCTGGCTTCGCTCAGATCCCGAAGAGGCGACCGTACAGCTATTATCTATAATATCAGCCCAACTAAACGCGTCTGCCAACGCAGCCAGTCCACCATACAAGTTCGACCCCACCAACTTCGCTCCCACTCCCTCTGAGCTACGCGTGAACATCTTCTGGTTCACGAGCCTCACGCTCTCCCTCACCGCCGTGCTCGTTGGTATCCTCTGCAAACAATGGTTACGAGAATACCAGCGCTACGAAGGTCTCGCGCCGAAAGAAGCTTTCCCCGTACGCCAAATGCGCTATGAAGGCCTCTTGAATTGGCACGTCCCCAAATTCCTGTCGTTCCTACCCCTCCTTCTACAAGCGGCCCTCCTCATCTTCTTCGCGGGCCTACTGGACCTACTATGGTCGCTCAACTCTCTCATCGCTTCCGTCATCACCACTCTCGTGGGACTCGTCGGGATCCTGTTGGCGTCGACGACCGTCCTCCCCTTCCTCCAACATTTCTTCCATTTTTCGAGGTTCCTAAGTGGGAGGCCAGAGTTGTCGGAGGAGCCGCAAAGCCAGTGTGCGTTCAAGTCGCCCCAGTCACGCGCTTTTCACCTCCTGGGGATATCCATCGTCTCTGTGTACACCCGTATCAGAGTCTGGCTGTTCAACCGGGGCGCCTTCACAGCCGAACGATACCTCACCCACCACGACCTCTCCGCCTCCTGGGAATCCACCGATTCCGCGTTAAATTGGGTCAACTACGATTTGGAATGGCACAAACACGGACAGTATATGGAACGTGGGATGGGCTGGTTCGAAAAGACGTACTCTCGCAATTTGGATAGCATTTTCCATGTGTTTCATTGTTTGGAGAGTTTAGACGAGGAGGTGGCTGCGCGTTGCGTGTCGAGGATTATCAAGGATGCATGGAGCCCTATTATCCCACTCGTGGGGTTGCTTTTGCCTTCGTTGGAAGTGGTGGAACGTGGATCCAAGACGGAGGATTCGGATCAGTGGAGATGGAGGTTTAATCCGGCGACGGGCCAGACGACGCAGGGTACAAACGCCCATACGAATCGACTCAAGGAGAAGCAGTTGGCGAGGGATTTGGTGGCTATGACTTATTCGTTGATTCATAGCAAGAAGGATCCGTGCTTTTTGAGGAGGTGTATGGAGCATTGTGTGAGAATGGCGAATTCGAGGGATTTGGAGGAGGATTATACGTCTCTTGCGCTTGAAGTGTTGAGTATCGTCGTTCCTCTGAAAGATGGACCGCCTTTACCCGATGGTGAGTCTGTCTTTGTACAATGGTGCTATATAGCTGACGCGTTTGTAATTTCTAGATATGCATCTCCAACTACTCGCAACCACATCTTCTTTCTTGCAAGAAGATAAACTCGATATTTACTCGTCTGATATATCCAGTTTCTGGGGCACCTTTGATAAGCTACGCCAACACGAATATCGCGGCGATGGCAACTCTCAAGGTCCCGGACAGCGACTAGCATACTACGACCTCCTCAAGGAAGCTGAACAATGGCTTTCACGCGTCATCAGCTCGCAAGATATCTCAGCTGACGGTAAAGCACAGGCCATTAGAGATTTCTCGAATGGCCTTTGCTCGATCTATTGGACGATTCGACATGACTCGGAGATCGACGATATGAAGACTTCGAGCGATTATGAGCCTTTTTATGCTTTCATCTCGTTTGTTGATGAGCTATTGGCTAAATTTGGAGGCGCACCTTTGATTATGTCTCCTTGGAACTCGGAGGTTTGGGATTTGATTAAAGTGGAATTTGGGCCAAGTACAGATACGGTGGGGGAGGATAAGGAAGAGTAGTTCAATGGGATTTATGGGACTTATTTTTAAGCGTATTTACCCTGTATATTACTAGGAACGTGCAACAATGTAGAATAGCTTTCAAATGGGAAGCCTATAGCAGCAAGGAAGGCGACACCAGTGAACGACAAGGTTGTCGAAAGCAAGCAAGGTATTTACTCTATTCCTTGATATTGAATACAACACTTGTATGGATCATGAAAACTGCTATCCGATAGATTCAAACCCAATACAACTCTAGAGCTTGTTAGCCTTGGGCACCCCACCGAGAGCCTTCGCTGCTCGTCCCTTGAAGCCCCACCCAATCTGTTTGGCATTCTCGATCTCTACGCCAATCTGGTCCGCCATGGTCCACACCTGGCCGGGGTTCTTCTGGAACATCCTCCCGACAAAGATGATGTCTGCGTGACCGTCATCGAGGACCTTTTGAGCGAGAGTGCCGTCGGCCAAGCCACCAACAGCGCTGACGAGAAGGTTTGAGCCGACAGCGCTCTTGACAGCTCCAGCAAAGCGAACTTGGTATCCTGGCCCGCCCTGAATCTTCTGTCGGGGATCGTTGCCGCCAGAGGAGACGTCGAGCAGGTCAACGCCGTGTTCTGCGAGGACTTGCGCCAACTTGACAGTCTCTTCTGAGTTCCAGGATGGCTCGTTGGGCGCGACTTCTTCCAGCCAGTCGGTTCCGGAGACCCTAAATCAAGCCGAACAAGGTCAGTACACCGTATATATGAAAATGTCGGGAAGACCCACCTGACGAACAAAGGAGTCGACTCAGGGATCGCAGCTCGGACCGCATCGACAACCTCCACAACGAGGCGGATCCGGTTCTCGAAGCTCCCGCCGTACTCGTCGGTTCGCTTGTTGCTGACCGGGCTCATGAATTCGTGCAACAGATACCCATGTGCACCATGGATCTCAATCACATCGAAGCCGGCCTCGATCGAACGCCTAGCAGCGCTGGCCCAATCCTCGACAACCTTCTTGATGCCCTCCTTGGTCAGCTCCTTGGGTTGGGCGTAGGAGCTGTGGAAGGGAATCGCAGATGGTCCCCAGACGTCGTCAGGCCACCCTTCGTTGTTCTCGTCCGCAACGATAGAGGATGCCCATGGAGGGAGAGTGGAGGCTTTGCGACCAGCATGAGCAAGCTGGATGCCGATCTTCTGGCCCTGGGAGTGAGCGAAGCTGGTGATCTCAGCAAGCCCCGCGATGTGGTCGTCGGACCAGAGCCCGACACACCAGGGGGAGATGCGTCCCTGAGGCTGAACGCCAGTAGCCTCGATGATGGACAGGCCGGGTCCTCGAGTGAAGATACCACCGACTGTTTTTCGTGGTCAGCAAGGGTGGAGGCTTGAGATACGATGTATCTGGAAGCTTACGGTGAGCCAGATGCCAGGGGCTTACGAACCCATCGTTCGCCGAATATTGGCATAATGGCGACAACTGGCAACATCGGCTCAGCAAGGAGGACGACAACGGCGAATGATAATAATCTAGCTCACAAAGATTCTGTTCTGGAAGGTAACCCCTCTAATCTTCAGAGGTTGGAACAGAGTTGGGACGGGGTTCCCATTGCTCTGGGGTTCAACAGCAGTGCCAGCAGGAGGAACCTGCACTGGGCCGGGAGTCTTGTTCGAGGATAGGCTGGGAGACATTGGAGGGGATAGGAATCTAGGATGTTTGGTGAGGGAACCTTGCTCGTTCTCTCATGGTTATAAGGGCTCTCAAAAGCTGATCAGTAAGCAACTTGCGTACCAAGCAGTTGTCGTCAAGTCCGAAAAACAGTTACCGATCAATTTGGGGGTCGGACCGGGTGATCACCGGATGATGGCGTCAATGATTGGCGCCAACTTCTCGATCACCGAAAAAGTCTATGACTTTACCTTCTCCTCTACAATTTGGGGTGCAACCCATCGCCAGAACTTGTTTGATTTGCTGAGTGCCTCATACGTAGCCTTTTTAATTTCTACCAGACTGGCAGATGCCTCGAATATATCCGACAATCATCACTTGTGGAGCCTCAGCGTTAACAGGCTTCAAGTTCAACCGAGTTCGAATTACTAACCATGAAGATTTTCGAAGTTCGGTAAGTTTGCCCGTTGAAGTTCATTATCAATCCAGATACTTACTCAGTATTTGTGCTCATCGCGTTGGAATTGGCCGTCAACGAAGGCTCCGATGCCGAAGTATTAGAGCGAATATATCCGTCATCCATACAATGATATCAGCGATCGAAGCGTCGATACTTTGAACCAGGGTACGTATCCGTATACTGACTCTAACTAGGAGATACATAAGCTTATCTATAAGCAATACGACACGAATAGCTCATTTCTATCCATTGCCAAGTACTAGATTCAGAGCTTCGCAGTCGCCCGAGGAGTACCACCAAGAGCTTTCGCAGCTCTTCCCTTGAAGCCCCATCCAATTTGTTTGGCAGCTTGGACCTCGACCCCAATTTCCTCCGCCATGGCCCACACATGGCCGGGGTTCTTCTGGAACATCCGACCGACGAAGATAGCGTCCGCATGGCCTTCGTCGAGAACCCTTTGAGCCACCGGTCCCTCGCCCAAGCGGCCTACTGAACTGACAAGAATCTGTGACCCTACAGCCTTCTTGACCGCTGCAGCAAAGCGGACTTGATATCCCGGACCACCCACAATCTTCTGGCGGGGATCGCCACCTCCGGAAGTAACGTCGAGCAGATCGACACCACGTGTTGCGAGGATTTGCGCTAATTTCACGGCCTCCTCCGTGGTCCAGGATGGCTCGCTGGGTGCAAGCTCTTCTAACCAGTCCGTTCCTGACATCCTACCATTCGAAAAGAAACTAGATCATGAATCTCAAAATTTGCAAAGGTGCATTAACACTCACCGTACGAACAGGGGGGTAGAATCAGGAATAGCAGCTCGTACCCCATCAACGACTTCCAGAAGTAAACGGATTCGGTTCTCGAAGATGCCGCCGTACTCATCGGTCCGCTTGTTACTCGCCGGGCTCATGAATCCGTGCAATAAATACCCATGCGCTCCGTGGATTTCAATGACGTCGAACCCGGCCGTGATTGCACGTTTGGCAGCGCTGATCCATTCTGCGATGATGCTCTTGATCCTCTCTCTAGTCAACTCCTTGGGCTGGGCATGAAAATTGTCGAAAGGAATCGCAGACGATGCCCAAACGTCGTCAGGCCATCCTCCCACATCCCTTCCCGCAAGAATGGAACCAACCCATGGGGGTAGAGTGGTGGCTTTGCGCCCAGCATGTGCAAGCTGGATGCCGATTTTCTGGTTCTGGGAATGAGCGAACTGGGTGATCTCAGCAAGCCCCGCAATATGATCATCGGACCAGAGACCGACGTCCCAAGGTGTGATACGTCCTTGAGGAGAAACACTTGTAGCCTCTACCATGGTCAGCCCAGGTCCTCGAGTAAGGATTCCACCAACTGAAAAAGAAACGTTCAAGTTAGCAAGCCAGGGCCACGAAGCTCTCAGTTTTGAGTAAATCAGATCTGGGAACTTACGGTGAGCCATATGCCATTGATTTACAAACCCATCGTTCGCCGAATACTGACACAATGGCGACAACTTTTGATCAACATATTCAGTCGAAGAAGTCAGCAAGAAACAGACTTCATACTGACGAATATCCTGTTCTGGAAAGTAACTCCTCTGATCGTAAGAGGTTGGAACAGAGTCGAGACGTGTTTCCCGCTGCTGTGGGGTTCTTAAATGGTCGATGAGAGTCTCCTCACAAGCTCCAAAGCTTATCAGCAAACCCTCTTCGTCTCCCCTACATCAGGAACGTAATGGTGCTTCGAAATCCACATCGGAGCCAGCACCAGTGTTACTCAAGGTTAGGTTTCGCAAATTGGGTTTATGACACAGCGTCCGTGTTTGTCATGTTTCGGGCTGTTGGTCACCACGAGAGTCGTGGCAAGGCCGCTCAAGGGCCTACGAACGTGGGTGTTGATATTGAAGTAGTAGATAGAAAAACATTGCTTCTATACACTGTAGGAATCGCTAGTAATGGGTTGGGGTAACGCAACAACATGGAATCGTAAAGGGTATCAAACATACACTCTCCTAATGAATTCATCAGGAGAAGATAGAGAAAACAGGAGTCGTGACAGTCGTTAAAGGGGAGGAATGTTCCAAAACTCGTTTCGTCAGATATCTCCAATGCACCACATCACCCTAATCGATGCTTCCGCCAGTCGCCGCCTGCAACACCACAATCCCCGACGCAATACCAGTGGCAACAAAACCACTCGCCACATCTCCAAGTGCCTTCCTCACCTCATGACCAAGGTGCCCGTACTCGTCCATCAACTCGTTCAATTCACGTCGATGATCCTCCACAGCCAGCCTCCTTGACCTGCCAGTCACGACAATCAACCTTCCCCTGTTCTTCGCTCGTTGCTTGTCGGCAGACTTCCTACTGCTCTTGCTCTTGGTTCTAACGAGTTCAGCCTCCTGAATCTCGCCCTCGTTCGAATATTTCTCCGAGATTGGCTCAGCATCACCACCATGGGCGTGCTCCCCATCACGATCCTTCTCTCCCCCATGATCCTCCTTCTTCGATTTCTCGGCGTAGGCCTTGGCCTCATTGATTGCGGTGAGCAATGGTACGTGGGAACCAATCTCCTTGAACTCGACTCGGGATTCAAAGGAAGAATTCGAGGACGATTTAGAGGACATGGCATCATTGTGAGAGGCGACGAGACTATCCTTCCTGCTTCTCTTCGGCAGCTGAGCATATTTTGCCCAGATGACGTTGTCGGCGGTGTCGGATTGTAGCCTCGTCTCAGTCGTAGGTTGTCCATAATATGTATCTGGGAAATCTGGAATAGTCTGGATAAGAAAGGCGAGAATAGTTTAGAAGAGTTCATAAAAAAAACTGGTAAAAGGAAACTCACAGAAGCGATTGTCAAAGCGTTAGCTTCTTCCGGAGACTTGCCGGTCCCAACCTCAACATCAGGATCCCGCTTGCTGATCCTGACGACTGTGGCGGTCACCCTGGGGTTTTCACAAAGCTGCATAACGAGCTCTAGAACAGCTCGGTCATCCGGACCACCAAAAAATGGTACGAACAAGTGCTGAGCACTGTTTGCTGCAGCATCGAATGTGCTCTGATCCACATAAAGTGCCACATCGGTTGTCGCCTGGGAGAAGACTGCACGAACAAACTGAGAGTGGATGACGTAGTCCGAATTTTCGCTTGAGCCGCCAGATTTGAACAGCATGTCGAAAGGATTGGTCGTGGGCGATTTAACCCCAGGGGTTGGCGGAGCAGTAGGGGCTTCGGCAGGTTTGGCGGTCGACTCGTGGGGATCGTGGACAGGAGGTACCCAGGGGATCATGATCATGTCGGAGTCATTGTTTCTCGCATGTTCTACGATGCTGTAGGCGAGCTCGTCGTGTTTCACGACAGTGAGGGAAGGTATAATCTTGATGTCGTTGAGCACTCCAAACATCCTGAATACAGACAGCAATGGATCGCTGCGCAAGATGACTTCAGCGGCGGAGGATTTCATGACAGCGGAGACACGATCGGAGAGCTCCATAACGCGTAAAGCTTCGACGACGACTTGTGAGGCGTTCTGCGCGAATGACCTAATGCTGTTGGTTGAGGGGTGTCGTGCGCGTTCCTCTTCGCTCCAAGGCGAAACCAGGACGGAAGGGTTTATTAGCTGGGTTAAAGCCATCATTCCGGAGAGATGCTCGAATTTGTCAAGGACGACCGTGAAGCGGGTCTTGAATTCGCCGTTTCTGGAGCGTGGCTGCTGACCCTTTTTACCTCCTGCTTCCCCATCAGCAACATTGTTGAAGTTTGCCCCCGTGGCCGATGTTCTGACACGGAATTGGGGCGGGTATAGCCATGTCACCAATGGGGTGGTCATGAACGTCAGGACAAGGGCCTCGAGGACGAACATGGAAAAGACACGCTACATCAACAAAATCCAAACTTCAGCATCAATCCATACGTTTTTGGCGAGACTTGACTTACCGGTGACAATATTTGTGCTTCCAACCCAACATTGAGAACAATGAGCTCGACCAGTCTATAATGCGGTGAGTTGAAGCTTTGAACCGCCAAAATCTATGCATACCCTTTGCAACTCATCAAAGAGCCGATGGTACTAGACTCCCTCCAGTTGAATCCAGCGAAATAACGTGCAGCAAATAGACATCCGCCAAACTTCGCGACAAAAGCAGTGACAATAATAGTGATAGTGAATCCCCACGTAATGCCGTCGTTGAGCAAGGTAAGATTGGTGGAGAGTCCGGACAACGTAAAATACTAGCAAGAAGAGGTAAGTCATGACAGAGGAGAGGAGATACAGGACCTTACCAAAGGCAAGAAGATGATGGCGACCATATCCTCCAATTTCTCGGTGAGAGCAATGGCAAGGCCGCCCTCTCTTGGAACGACGAGTCCCGCCAGGAAGGCGCCTGGTAAACGTATTCAGCAAATCGCTCCCGACAAGAAGGTCTAGCCTTACCAAAGATTGCGTGAACACCAATAATGTCGGTGAAGAACGACGAACCGAATAAAACGACAATCGTCCCAGTCATGAAGAAGACCGAGGGTCCGTTTTCGACTGTTCACATTGAGTTAGCGATCGAATCAAACATGAATTGGGTAATCTGTTAAGCTTACTTGAACCTGTCACTTTGGCGAGCCATTTCATGGCCCACCGAACCGGGAACAGAATGAAGAGTGTCCATCCGATAGAGACCAGAAGAATGTAAAGGGCAGTTAACCCGGACCCTGCATTGACAAGGGCCACGCTCAAAGCCAAAAGCACCCAACCAACTGAAAACCGTATTGTCAGGGAAATATTGCAAGAGATGCTAGGAAAACACGCACTGATATCATTCCCTACGCCCGCCGATAGAACGACAATACCCACTGTGGTGTCCAGAAGTTTCAATTCTGTCAGAATGCGGCACAACACGGGAAAGGCGGTGATTGAATAAGCCACTCCCGTGAAGAGCATAAAGTGGGTGAATTCCACCTCATCAGAAATAAAGCGATTATAGACGGGTACCGCTATTCCCGCGCCAAGCCCAAAGGGAACCACCATTCCCGCAAGAGCGACAGTCGCCGAGAGTCGAGCATTCCTCTTGATGACCCCGGCGTCAATTTCGAGACCGACAAGGAAAAGGAACAAGCACAAGCCAATAGTTGCGACTAGATTGAGATAATGGCGGGACTCCTGTGGGAAGATATGCTCTGTAAAGCCAGGAATCTGGCCTTGAGGCGGAGAAGACAATTCAGTCCGACACCTCTTCACATCCTTCGATAACACGCACCCATGGCAGTTGGGCCTAGAACACTACTTTAGGGGATCATTCGGTGAATGAGAGACTCCAAAGCGCACCTAGAATGATTCCCCCTAAAACTTCAGCAATAACCTTGGGCTGTCGTAGTCTACGAAGTCCCAAACCCAGCAAGTTCGCTGTGCATATGATGATTCCTATCGAGTGAAGGGATCAGTATCTGAGTTGAAACACAGGTAAATGACCTCTACCCAAACGCTCGCTCTTTGCGACTCTGAGGCGTCGAACGAGGTCGAGGTCAGGAGGTGGTAAACATACCAACTTGGACAATCCACACCCGAATAGCGTGGTCTGGATGAAATTCTGTTGGGTCCTTCCCGCTGAGCAAACCGCCCTGGAAAGACAAACCCGCCCTTCAGCACTAGCTTGAATGGGCCACGGCGGTGAGGCCACCAAACCCACCTGCTCAGCTGCTGCTGCCCGCCTCTGGAAGATGTTCATGACGTGAGTCGACAATTGTCGCATCTATGAGCTCTAAACTGAATCTGAAAGCTAGAAATAGTCTTCAATGAGAAAGCTCAGAGCGGGCAAGAGATGGTGGGGGTAGAAAACATGAACGAGAGAGCCAGATGTGGAAAATCGGAGGTGACATATCAAGAAAAGTGTGACGAGATCCCCTAATAACGGTTAGCTCTTGCTGTTTGCCGATCTCCACACACGTCAGAAGCATCTATGTACCCATGATCATCAGCGCGATGCAAGTCGAACCCCTGGCATTCTCATGATGGAAGAATCTACTCATCGTGGTAGGGTTCCAAGAAGAGGATTTGATTGAGCTCGACGCGCTAAAATTCAATGACCGACACCGAGGACACCGTTGACCTAAGTATAGGCCATGCAGTATAACAAGCTTCAATTCAGAGCTTGAACGTTGAATTATGTGGGACGATCTACATACTGTAGGGGCGCAACCCGAGGAGCCACGAAGTCGGAGCGTGTGTTTTTAGGCTCAAAACCTTGTGTGTGCGTTACTGAAATTAATAACGATAGCCCGAATATATATGGAGCAGGAAGGCCGCAAATGAAGTGCAAATGACCCGACAGATGAGGTCGTAACATACACTGAGGAAGGTATGAATGAAGGGTCCAATCAGCATTGTCCCACTCTACTCAAAGCTCGCGCCAGACGCAGCTTGTAATACCACAATCCCCGACCCAACGCCAGCAGCAACAAACGCGCACGCCACATCCCCGAGGGCCTTGCGCACCTCCGGTCCCAGCTGCCCATACCCATCCATCACATCCTTCAGTTCACGCTGATGGTCTTGAACGGCCAGCCTCCTCGAACGGCCAGTCATAATGACCAGCCTTCCTTTGTTATGCCTTGGCCTTTTCTTATTCCACAATCCTGGCACAGCGTTCCCGATCTTATCCACCGTGTCATGATCACGTTCATCCTCCTCATCCTCATCCTCTTCCTCCTCGTGTGGCTGAATGGGAGCGAACTCCATCGCCTCGTGGATCGCGGCGTTCAGGGGAGTATGCGAACCAATCTCTTTGAACTCAACCCGAGCCTCAAAGGACGATTTCGAGGACTCTGTTTTTGAAGAGGAGGCGTCGTTGGGTGCAAGACTGGACCTTCTTCTGTTCCTCCGAGGGGACTGGGAATACTTTGACCACAAAATGTTATCGGCAGTATCAGATTGCAGCCTTGACTCGGTTGTAGCCTGGCCGTAATAGGTATCTGGGTATTCTGGATTGCTCTAGCGAGAAAACGAGTTAGAAGGAGAAGAGATGCAATGAAGGACCACTCACTGAGGCGACTGTCAAAGCATTCGCTTCCTGTGAAAACTTGGGGCTCATGATCGCACCGGGTTCATCAGCGTCCCGTCTGTGAAACCTAACAATTGTAGCAGTAACCCTCGGGTTTTCACAGAGTTGCATCACGAGCTCCAAAGTCGCCCTGTCATCCGGACCTCCAAAGAACGGCACAAACAAATGCTGAGCACTGTTCACCGTAGCATCAAATGCGCTCTGATCAACATACAGTGCCACATCGGTTGTAGCCTGGGAGAAGATTGCACGGACAAACTGTGAGTGCCTGACCGATGCCGAGGCTTCATGATGACTGGGAGCACCAGGCTTGAATAGCATGTCGAAGGGGTTCGGAGTAGTCGGTGATTTGATTCCAGGAGTTGGTGGACCTGCCTGCTTTACAACGGATTCATATGGATCATGAACAGGAGGCAGCCAGGGAATCATGATCATGTCGGAATCGTTGTTTTTCGCGTGTTCCACAATGCTATAGGCGAGCTCGGCTTGCTTCACGACAGCCAGGGAAGGCACAATCCTGATGTCGTTGAGTGCTCCAAACATCCTGAAGGCAGAGAGGAGTGGATCACTGCGCAAGATGACTTCAGCGGCGGAGGATTTCATGACAGCGGAGACACGATCGGAGAGTTCCATAACGCGTATGGCTTCAACGATGACTTGCGATGCTTTCTGTGTGAAGGATTTGATGCTGATGCTCGAGGGCTGCCGGGCGTGCTGCTCTTCGCTCCACGGTGAAACCAGGACGGAAGGGTTGACCAACTGCGTCAAAGCCATCATCCCCGAAAGGTGTTCGAACTTGTCGAGGACGACGGTGAAGCGAGTCTTGTAGTATTTTCCGTCTCTGGAGCGCGGCTGGCTCTTTCTCCCACCCGCTTCTCCATCGGCGATATTGCTGAAATTTGCACCAGTGGCTGATGTTCGAACGCGGTATCGGGGAGGGTAGAGCCATGTCACCAGCGGAGTTGTGATGAAGGTCAAGACAAGAGCCTCGAGTACAAACATTGAGAAGACGCGCTATAACAATGGCATGAGCTTGAGCCACACTTTCTGCGAAGCTAGACTTACAGGGGATAAGATTCCCGCTGAAAGACCGACATTGAGAACAATGAGTTCTACCAATCTACAATGGTTGTAAGTTGAAAGATCTGGATCGCTGAAGATGAGCTAACCCTTTGCAGCTCATCAGTGAGCCGATAGTACTAGCTTCCCTCCAGTTAAACCCGGCAAGATAACGAGCCGCGAGGATGCATCCACCAAACTTCCCAATGAAGGCCGTACAGATGATAGCAATAGTAAATGCCCATGTCAAGGGATCGTTGAGTAAGGTGAGATCTGTAGAGAGTCCAGATAATGTAAAGTACTGAATGTAGTAGGGTCAATGTACGCTTCACAAAAGAGTGAAGAAAGGAATTACCAATGGCAAAAAGATGATCGAGACCATATCTTCTAGTTTCTCGGTAAGAGCGATAGCAAGCCCCCCTTCTCTTGGAACAACAAGGCCCGCTAGGAAAGCACCTGGTGAACGTAAGCACACATATGTTGCACCGACTGAGAAGGGGTTCACTCACCGAAGATCGCATGGACACCAATGTAGTCGGTGAAAAAGGAGGAGCCGAAGAGGACGATGATGGTCGCAGTCATGAAGAAGACTGAAGGACCACTCTCAACTAAACTAGATCAGATATCATCAAATGGATGCTCTCGGGATGCTATCGGCTTACTTGAACCTGTCTCCCTCGCCAGCCATTTCATGGCCCATCGTACGGGGAAGAGGATGAAGATGGTCCATCCAATGGAGACCAGAAGGATGTAAAGCGCAGCTGAAGCATTCCCTGCATTAACTAGGGCTACACTTAACGCTAGCAGCACCCAGCCGACTGAAAGTAATAAGTATCGTCAGCTGAAGGTGAAAATGTGGGTAAGAAACTGTCCGCACTGATGTCATTCCCGACGCCCGCGGACAATACAACAATGCCTACTGTCGTGTCCAGGAGTTTCAATTCCGTCAGGATGCGACACAAGACAGGGAACGCAGTGATGGAATAAGCGACCCCCGTGAAAAGCATGAAGTGCGTGAACTCCACACTTTCGTGAATGAAGCGGTTGTAGATTGGCACCGCTATACCTGCGCCAATAGCGAAGGGAATGATCATCCCAGCGAGAGCCACAGTTGCCGATAGTCGAGCATTTCGTTTGATCACCCCAGCGTCAATTTCGAGGCCAACAAGGAAAAGGAACAGGCATAGACCGATAGTTGCAACCAGGTTGAGGTAAGAACGCGACTCTTGTGGGAAAATGTGCTGCGTGAACCCCGGGATTTGGCCTTGAGGATAAAGGAGCAGCAGGTCAGTTTCTCGAGGTCCCTTCGCAGGCACGCAAACACGCACCGAACGCAGTTGGGCCTAGAACAAAACTTCAGATAATTGTTCAACCAATTGAGAGCTGAAGCACGTACCCAGAATGATCCCACCCAAAACCTCCGCAATAACTTTTGGTTGTCGCAACCTCTTCAGGCCCAATGCCAGTAAGTTTGCGGTACAGATGATGATCCCTATCGACAGCAAAATAAAAGGGTCAGTACCCGGGCTCGAATGTACACGCATAGTCCGGGTCCTTGTTCAGTCTCTGCGCTTTTGAGAAAGTCGAACGAGGACGCCGGCAGAAGGCTCACGTACCAACTTGGATGATCCATGTTCGAATCGCGTGGTCTGGGTCAAACTTGGTTGGATCTTTGCCCGGTAGACCATCCTAATGAAAGAAATAGAATAGCTTATTTAGTCCTCGGAGCACGAGCCACCTAGACGAGCGAGGATAGCGCGCACTGGCTCATTTAGAAATGGGACCCACCTGTTCGGCTGCAGCTGCCCATTTCTGGAAGAGCCTTATGGCCTGCGTAGATAGCTCTTGCATTCTGCCAGCTCACAGCTCTTTTGCAGCAGACGTTTGTCAGTAATTGGGGCAGGTGCGATAGGGCCAGAGGAAGTGGTGCATGGAAGAGTGTCCGATGTGGTAACGAAGTGATATATCAATCTTCCTTCCTTGCGGATCGCTCTATACGTCAGTATGTGTTTTCCGGCGCTCCTTCATCGTACGCTTGCTAGGGAGCTCGGGCATTTTGCAGTCAAGGGTCTCTTTTCAATGTCGTGGTTGAGTTTAAAGGGAAGGGATGCCTGTCAGCGCGCTTGGATAGCCGACTCAGGGGTAAATTATGCTTGGCGTACATAAGGCCAAGGAAAATTACAATATTTACTTCGTGAACTCAGTAAATTCATCATAGCAGTCGTTACAAATGGTACAGTCCGAGAGTGCCTATATGTCCGAGTGTCCAACAGTGGAAATAAGGGTATCAATGGTATGAGCCTCCGAGTGCTCTTAAACAGTCTCAACGGAACCTCCGTAGAAATCTAGATAGAAAACTCATGAGCGTTCAATCCTGAATGAGTGAGCGCCTTTCGACCTACAATATTTTGAAGAATATGGGACTTGAATATCCGGCGATCCTGGAGTGCACTAGTCACAAAAGGGGAGGATCAGTTTCATTGGAATCGAGGGATCGTCGAAATCAAATTGAGCTTACCGATGCAGGAGGCTTTCCTTCACGAGTATCCGTCCTGTACACTTCCGTCGCAAGGGAGCCAGAGACAGACTTAAGAGAAAGCCAATCAATATCCGTCTCGTTCGTAGGGGCAGGTGCGCCGCCCGTCCTAGCCGCAAGAACATATGCCTCTGGCTTCTTGAGACCTGGAATGAAATCCCACACAGGGCTAAGTCCCTGACCTGTGGTAGGGTTCGGTACGAAATAGTGTTGTCCTAAAAGTGCAAGACGATTAGTGGGCGAATTCGCCAGCGAAAGATGATTTCACATACCTAGGACCACGCCAGACGTTTCCAATGGGGCGAGGGTCGATACAAGGCTGTGGTAGTTCAACTTTTCGGCGGGTGCCTCCTTCCACATGTGCAGGAGGTAATCTTGTACTGTCGAGAACAGTGGTGACCCGACCAAGCACGAGATATCGAACAGTTCGGCAACAGCCCCAGCCGCTCTGGAAGGCGAGTCATCAGATTTTTGACGAACGGTGACAGAGGGAAGTGAGGTACGTACGTGTAATTTCCTGCAGCAGAGCAAGTGTAGTTTTGGGTCCCAACAGCCGCGGTTATATAGTACAAAGGTGTAGTTGGCGCTGGGAGGGCTGTTGGGAGACTGGCGATCGAATAGTTCTGCTCAATAGGGCATCCATGAAGCCGCATCGTAGATGTCGACAAGGTACCAGCGGCAGCAGCGACCGTCGCGAAGTTGAAGTGCATTGTGGAAAGGAAAGGTGGACGAGAAAGCGCAGAAGCAGAGAGAGTGTGGCTCGTCGACGATGCAGGTGAGTATGAGACGAAGCCTCGTGAAGTTGGCACCAGCTGGTAGGTAACCCACGAAGCACGATCGGCTTTATATATTCTCTATCCCAACGCTCAGGTTTAGTGCAACACCGGCGATATGGGGTGTTCGGTCAAACTGATATTGCCCGGTGCATTCCCCATGTCGCGTTTCATCACTGAAACGTTCGGGCAATCGGAAATGCTTTCGAACACCACCACCTCATATCCAGCTCTGTAAGTCCTGGAGGACGAGCTTCCAAGATCCTATTGAGAGAGGTTTGGTGGGCGTAAGTAGGTGAATCAAGGATCCTGGCAACGACATTGACTGATTCAACAGTCACGATGTTTCACTAGCACGATAATCACCTTGCATCACAAAATTTGGTGAGTGGAAGATTTCTATTTTTACCGCCCAGGAAGATCATGATTTTCCGTCCGTTTGAAAGACGATTGAGCCTCGATGACCAGAACTTGAACGCAAGTGGCCATCCTTGGGGATCAGTGACGATGTGCAGGGATACTGCGAGATTTCCTGCTGTAAACCTCGTTGAAGATCCTAGCGATCAAACGTGGCCTTGATTCAGCGGCAGGACGAGTTTCGGAAGAACTTTGAACTTGCTGCAATACATCGGCGGTATACGCAGCGAGTTCTTCCATCTGATAACAAATGTGACTTCCGAGAGACCTAGTATTATGTTCATTACGGAGTACGGACCTTGAGCGCTTGAAGAGTTTGATACTTGATTGAATTGCCTTCAAGGAGTGGGTGATTGAAACACGAGGGATGTATATGTCGGAGCGGTGCTGAATTGAACACTGCCCCTCACCATCTATATCCAGCCAGCTGAGCTAGCAAATAATGCGATGGATAATGTAGTACAAGACCTCTTTGACTATTGAAATTTTGGGAGTCAGTATTCTCAGGCGCTCAACGACGCTGTGGTGAAGGGCCTATATGGATGAGCTTCGGCGCAGTGTAAGTGTAGACTGACGGCGAACTCCGAAGGAATGGTGAGGTGGCTGTGATGAAAGCCGATCAGATGGCTGTGCTGCTGACCAATTATGTTCAGAATCAGAATTTTGGTCAGCGAGTTCACTCTTGGCGTTGGCACCCATCCTCGAGAGTCAATCCCAAGTGCAAAGGCTGAGCAACAAAAGGATGAAATGAAGGTTGGCTTCAAAAGTTTCAACCTATACAGTCACCTTTATCTTATAGTTTCACAGATCATCATGCTTTTTGACAATCTGATTCTTCGCTCCTTGGAGAGGTTGCTGGCCACTTCTACGACACCGAGGGCGGCCGCTCTGAATACATCTGAGTATCTAGGGTCTCCAGGACATAGTCTCTGGCCTGCTTTAGCCAGAAATGCCTGAAAAGTGCTCTTTCAGACTTCTCTTTTCGTTCAGGGTTTTTCTAGACTTCGACTCCGAGTCTCGAGGCACTCGGCCACCGGAGCACGAGACATACCCTTCATCTTTAAAGGATGCGAGCCACCGCCGCCTTGAACGTGGGGATATCATGGATCTGTCAACACCTTCTCCGCCTCAAGAGACGTAACTGAACGTAAATGTTGCCTTTGCTGGCAATATTCTGCAATGGCGATTCAGCGGTGTTTCGCCGGCGTTGGCATGGATGACAAGAAGGCCTGTGTGTCAATTTTCGAGGCAACGTTACTATGGGCATTGGCCTGCCGATTCATGCGGGTATACACCGTTCGCGGCAAGGACTGAAGGCTCTCTCGCCGTTGACCTCGAACTCGTCCGTCTTCAGCCCAACAACATGAGCCGGAGTGAGTGCCCATTTCTTGTCATGAATCAAGGAATAACCTGTATCTAGTCTTGAAGAAAGACACTGAGGCACGGCACATGATGCTCCATTGGCCGCTCCAAGCTTGATTTCCTCTTCGGCTGAGAAGGCTACTGCTCCCTGAACTTGCCCTGGTTCTCAGGCTCCTAGGGCTCAGCGCTCCGGTGCAGTACCTTTTCTGGCTCAACAACCAGGGGATTTCAATTCTCCTGATCATGTTTCTGTGTCCCTCGTTCTCATGCATACCCCATTCGAAGGATCAGTCTGACACTGGCCTTGCAGCACCTAAAAAAAGCCGTTCATTATAGACGCTGTCATCCACTTTATGGTGGTGGATGTTGTACGCACTCATCCAGATTCAGAAGTCCTTCGCGAAGCTCTCGCAGGATGTTTAGAAAGGTCACCGGTGACGCTCCTTTCAGAAATGTAGGGTGTGAGTGTTACTCATCTTGTGCAGCACAGGGTCTTACTTCGTAGCTGGAATGTTCCCTGGAAGCCAAGAATGATCTCATTCACCCATTGGGGTTGGCCGAATAGAATCAATCTCAAAGGTATCTGGCAAGTAACGGTCTGGTCTGTGCGAGGTCTATGTCTCTGACTTGGCGAGGCCTTCACCATGCATTCCCTTATGTAGGCCTCGTACACTGGATGATACCCGACACACCTACCATCTCCCATCTTCATGAAAGGCGGAAAAGTTGTGACGCTTTACGCAATTCAATTACGGAAGTATTCATTTACCACCACACGAACGCATCTCACGTCAGTTTGACCTGCCAAGGGTATCCGTGGAATACGCAGGATTGTGCACTCAACGGATACCTAAGGTTTCCCCTTCAAAATCCATACGGTTTCAACGTCGAGCGAACAACCTGATGTGTTCCGTTGGACCCTGGGCTGGGATCAGTCCGTGTGTCAATTCAATTCAGTGCGCGTGGGTGCTCGAGGACCACCCGCTCGACGCCGCTGTCAGTGGCACACCAGGTCCAGCTGACTTGGGGATACAAAGGTTAAATCCGATATTTTCTTTCACTTTCCGTCATCAAATCCAGGGTCTTCTCATCGGCATGAAGTGATCAACAGGTACGGTTGTGGAGGCGCTTGGGAACATCTTCACCTTCGACTCGCAGGAGAATTGCTTAAAGATCCAGAAGGCCGCCGTAGGGCTTTAGGATCCGTGTCCCCAATTTTCCACTTCTTCGTTTGTGCTCTTTGACCTTGAAGTAGGATGGCTGAAACCGCAGGTTCGGGCCTCACCGCAATTGAGCTCGACGAGTACAGTCGCTTGTCGCAGCTTTACTTTCCAGTCGCGATTTGGACTGAGGTGAGCTTCAATAGTTCACTGTTTCAAGCTCGTGCACGTCTGACTTTATTTCTCCTTAGACCCTTCTCTATGGTTGGTTTTACCACCACAAGACATAACCGCTGTGTTTCTGATGCATTCTCTACAGGCGTCTATGCGTGCCTATTCATAGCCACGACAAGGATAATGCTCAAAAAGCAGGCTGCTGAATCATTCGCTTCCCGAGTCTTTCTAGTTGCGGGGAGCATAAACTTCGCTCTTGGCACGCTTCACATTTGTAAGTGGGCGGTCTTTTACTATGGCGACTGGAAGGCTCAAGCACTTCTCGTAGCTTTCGCACTGTACCGACTAGTACGCGCCTACGCGCTTCTTATTGTTCCACCCCATCCTATTCTCTACCTCTTTGACTTCAATCGTTGGGATAATTTCTCACACTTGGTCATCCTGGCGCTAATGACCTGGATTGCTGACGGTCTCGTGGTAAGTCTCCTCTGATATATATGTTCCCCATGAGAACGAATCTGACCTTCCTAGATTTATCGATGCTTCCTTATCTGGCGTCGGAATTACTGGATCATTATTCTCCCCACTCTGCTCCTCGTTACAAGCATGGGTAAGTTGCGCACTCCAGACTTGGAGCGTGCAGTATAGCTGATGTTTCCACCTAGCTATGACCTTTGTCAACTGGCGCTGGTTCAAGCATCCCGAGGAGTTTGACCCCAAAGTCATCACACCTATTTTCAACATGATTTTCCCTTTGAACTTGGCTCAGAACGTCATCACCACTACCCTCATTGCGACTAAGATCTACCTCCAACATCGAGCCTCACAGCGGTCTGGCCTGCAACTCAGCTCTGCCATCAACTTGATCACGATTATTCGAATTATCGTTGAGAGCGCAATGTTGTACACGATCCTGACTACCATCATCATTATCCTCTTCTTCACACTTCACCCTGCTGTGGTGATCCCTCAGCAGTGTTTAGCGCCTGTGATTGGTGCGTCTATTAGGAGCTCTTTTGCAAACGTCCCTAATAAATCTTACTTGGGTCTACAGGCATAGTATTCTCAATGATAGCCATCCGGACCCATGTCGCGCGATCTGAATCGGGTGCGGTAAGAAGTGGATGGTCATCCAATCCGTTCTATCCGACTTGGCTTTCGGAAGGTGGCGATGGACGACGGCGGAATGTCAACGTGCCTATCACAGTGACAACTGTTACGGAGCAGCACGATATGGATATTATGACGCCCTCCTCCAAGGTTGACCATGATCTTGGTAGTCCAGCTCGCGGTTTCCGTTCGCCTCAAACCAGCTATGCTCCAGAGATGAAGGTTTGAACGCTAGGTTCAAGCTCGACTGGTAATTTTATGACATGAACGATTTCCCTTCCTACGGATTGGCCCATTGTAGACTTAATAGCCCTTCTATACCTGTGTTGTACTGTACACCTACTGATTCCCAGGAACAAGGCTTGTGTCTAATTTGCTGTGTCATCCAGCTTTAATACTAGTCGATTCAACGGGTATGGGGTGAATATTGTGCAAAAATTAATTTGTGGGACATCTCAGCGTAATCCGGTCCAAATTTTGGTACATTCCCTGAGAATGAGCTGAACATAAGTACATTGGGGCCGTAAGGTGGGACATCCCTTGGCAGGGATGTATTTGGGTACATCTCAGGCATAAGAATGATACATCCACCAGGCAGACCAGGAGGGACATGGTTGGACTTGGTAAAGTTGAGCGTGCCGCCGCCGAGCTCCGCATCACTCGGCCAACCGCTTACGCTCCGATCCGATATATCTTCCCGCCCCCCATGATTGCAGGCTGAAAACATGTTTGGGGCTTTATAGCAGCTGATAGAGTTTGGGCGAGTATTATGGTAGCACCTTTTGCTGAACCACGCCAAATTAGTCTGACGTTTGCGCTTTGAATCCCGAGGAAGCTCTGGGGGGAGCGGGAAGGTCAGGTTGCCAGATTGATGCGCCGTCACCATCATTCGGTCCGGCTTTTCGGCCATAAATTGCGGTTAATTCGCGGAAAATGGGATCAAATTCCACTTGTACCCAACCTTGACCATGCACCCTACCATGTACTCGCAATAAGTGATCAAGATGTACCATTTGCCAACTCAATGCATGGATGTACCCATTCACGGCGCTCATCACCACCCGAGATGTACCAAAACAACAGCCGAGATGTGCCAAAAAGGTATAAATTTTTGGGGTAATTTCTGCACACTATTCGTGCCATAAACGGGTAATAAAATGCAGTTCAAAAAAAGCAATCAAGGGTACAAATACATGAAAGTGACTACCGCTACAAGACGCAAGTTTATCAGGTCGTTCGATTGCCCTGGTTGGCAGGGAATCTGCCATCATAGGCAGCTCTTCCACCGCCAATATGGGTGGATTGCAGATTATCAGGATGAGCGCCTGCAGGATAATCAGTTTTATGTTATGCCACGACTTAGAGAATGTAACGTACCGTGAGCGACAGCACGATCACGTCGAAGGTGCGCCTCGCTTTCCAAGCGCTCCGCTTCAGCCAACTCCGCGCCCTGACGCCTGTAAGCTTCAGCCTCGCTGTGAGATCATAGAGTATGTCAATCAAATGTCGAATTCAAGGCGTATCGTTGAACGTACTACTGCTTCTGAAGGCCTTTCTCTTGGAGCGATCGACTGCCTATGGCATTACCGATGGCAGCTTCGACTTTCCCTGTCGTTTTGCCAGCACCCATAGGCACTCCCCCACCCCTGATGGGTGCACCAAGGCCTGCTGCTGGACCTCCATGAGAGAGGACAGAAGCGGGCGGGATACCTTGTGCTGTACCGTCGCCGGCTAAAGCACGGCGCTGGTAGTATACCAAGTCAGTCATGGCACACGAATATGTAGGACTTTGGGGAAACATACATTGACATTGTACTCGTCAGCATGGAGATTGTGGCCTCCGTAGCCTTGATCATATCCTCCATGACCAGGGCCAATGGAAGACGGAGGGTAATCCTGACCCTGCCAGGCATTTTGGTCTCGGGGGTATGCATCAGTACCATCGATTATGGGCTAAGAGGACGGAGGATGGCTCAGCGTCTATTAGATAGTAACAGGAATGGGAATAACATACCACTTCACGCTTGTTGTCGTGATGCTTGCTAGATTTGAAAAGAGGCATTTCTACACAATTTTGGTTGGGTTTGGTTTGAAGGAGTGCTGAAGTTCTCTTCTTAAATATCCTCGGCGAAATTTGGGAGCTGGAGCAAGATGATAGCGTCGCAGCCAATGTTATCCCTCTCTGACGTACATGGTATGGAGTGTGTGGATAGGTGGGAGCAAGCTCAAGTCATACGGACGTAGGCCCAGAAGCTATTATAACGGATCCACAAGATCAATATTGACTCCGATGAATCATCTCTAGTGCTCCAATTGAGAAATGACGCCAGGCTCTGCCAGGCTCGGGTCGGTGTTGGTCATTGGTCAACCCTAAGTGACCGGCTTCATAGCAGTTTCAGAGCCTAGCCTGTTCGAGCAGAGAAATATTGAGTGGCAACCGCAGTGGAGAGGTTATCGTGATGGTGCCACCGGCAACTTAGGCAATCTGATTGCCGACCCATACTTTGCTCTTTCAATCCTCAACCGTTTCCCTCTTCCTCTACGTACTCGAGGCGGAACTGCGATGAAGTATGTTCCGAAACTTGGATGGTGAGATATCACAGAGAGCCTGCAACAAGTCGCTCTAAGCGTTTCTGGTTTGACCTAATGCTGAGGCCTCAAAGCCTGAAACCTGCCAGTGAAGCCTTAGGGTCTGACGTCTTTGTGCGTATGTTCTACGCGCGGTAAAACGGACATTAACGCACTGTAACGCAGGCACACACGAATCTGAGGTCATGTGCCATGACTCTGTCCTTGTCGGGCTGCAACGCTGTCACCGACTATGTACTGAGAATCAGACAAGGAACGTTCCTGTTCTCTTGTCATCGAACACACTGGGATCTTGAAGTCGCTACATTCATACTCGAATGTGCTTCGGCGGCACTCAAATTGTAAAACGGGTTGCTCTGCGAAACTGCTCCATCTACAAACGTGCAGCGTGCTATTGTCTGTGCCAGCTTTCGAGATCAAGCGAGTCTACAGGGTAAAACGCCCATATTCTGCCATCCTTTCCACCCAACGCGCGTCGGTTTGTCGTCCCTACCTTCTCCGCCTTCTTTTCATTTGCCTCATCTTTTTTTCCTTATCTTCTCTAGCCGATGAAGCTGTGTTCGAGCGCGATCGTTTTTCTCTTGCCTTTCTCAGCGACCCTGGCTGCAAGCCAGACCATCAGCGGAGCCGCGGACTGCGTCGAAGCCAGGGGCTTTTCTCTGTGCCAAAACGTGCTAGCAGACTGTACCTTCACACCCCTTTACGCGTCACCCTCGAAACGCACTAACGGATCGCGCTGCTTTTATGTACCAGATAGCGGGGCCAAAGCAGCCCAGAACTCCACCCACCACCGCTCAGCGGTTTCCTCGATTGCTTGGTCAACAGAGTACCATTGGAATACCACCGACCGTTCAACAAAGAAGAGCTGTTTGTATTTCACATCGCGTAAATCGAAGCGCTGGATTCTAGGGTTGCTAATAGACTTGGTATTCCAGTTCCCAACGTTGAATCCAAGGCGGCCAAAGCCATCAGGGTTTGTATTTGTTGCATGTTTCGCATCCACGAGCTAGCGTTGACCAAAACGCGTTGTTGCAGCTCGATACCTTGCCCGTCCTGACCGCCGTTTGGTCTTGGACATACAAGGCAAGATCCGACCAGCTGAAAGCCGTCGTTGGGTAAGGCCCCGTCGCACCCCTCGAACATGTCACAGAACCCAGAGCTAAAAATTTTCAAATTATAGGCTTGACATATCAATTAGCAGCGAGCGAACTCGCGCGATCGGCAGTACAGCCAAAACTATCCAAGTGTAAGCGACGAATTCCGACCTCTAAGCTCTTCAGCTCTATAACGGGATTCGACTATCCACTTACGTGTCTAATTATCCGCAGTCAGGTCTGGCTTTCAAATTCTGGAGGGTACGCCACCGATTGTTGACTCCTCGTCACCTCCTTCACACTTCAT
This sequence comes from Candolleomyces efflorescens, assembly GCA_027579765.1. NCBI lineage: Eukaryota > Fungi > Basidiomycota > Agaricomycetes > Agaricales > Psathyrellaceae > Candolleomyces > Candolleomyces efflorescens. The sequence goes on from JAMZDL010000099.1 coordinate 45,540, forward strand.
TAATCTGTGACTCGTTACCTGCTTTCCATAATAGGGTTGTGCCATTAGGCTCGGAGATCGCTGTAGCCTCTTGCATATCTGGCTACGACTGGGCCGTTTGGCGGGGCACGAGTGGGGGTGCACAGACCATCACGTTTCTAAACCTTAACAAAGAGGAAGAGATCACCCAATTCGATGGCGACATTGGGGAGTTTGTTGGTGCGTATTCTCCTTCTGAGGTTCAGTCGCCATATCTCGCCAGACTGATCGGAGCTGTATCGTAGAATATCTGACTATGGTACTCAAGCTACCGTTTACATATGTGAGTCTACTCCGTTCATTCTACATCGATTGATCCTTTACTCGGTCCCTTAGTACATTCAAAGTATCCGGGCAGGGACCGAGGTGTACGCCGGAACTGCTGAACTCTACACTTCGCTGTACACCCTCTGGGTGGACTATCCTGAAGACTGAAGTCGCGGCGTAATACGTACGGTAGAGACGTTCGTGTATCTATCTCTACCGAATGACAGTATATAGTTAGATATATAGGATTATTTAATGCGTACAGAAAGATGTTGACGGGAAAATGCTGCATATAAAGATAGAATGCTGGCGATGACTCGTACAAGTACATTGCTTGGAAACGAACAAGGGTGGAGAAGAAGGGGGAGAAGGAAGTAGAGGGAGAAGGAGGAGAGAGGAGAAGATGGAGAAGGAGCGGGATTCAGAGAAGTGAAAATGAGAAGGGGGATTTACCAAGGATAAGGAAGATAAATATTAGGCTCAAGACCCAACGTAGGCGACAAGTATTCGGCGTCCTTCTCGCTCGGGTCATCATAAGTGACAGCAACCTCGAGGCCACGGACATCGACGTTCGCCTTCTCCAACTCCTTCATCACATCGAGGTCCTTGGGCCGCTTGAAGAAGAGATGCACCTTTCGCAACGGAGCAATGCCGTGCCGGTACATCGCTTCGCTTCTCCTGGACTTGATAAAGTCCAAAAGGGCATCCTCCGAAAACTCGGAGGGGAGAGACTTGCAAGCGAGGGAAACAAGTTTCGGGCACAGCGTGACGACGCTCTCGCGGCCGGTGCCGTCGTCGACAGCTTCGAGCCGGGGGGTGACTTGGGCGAGGAATGCGTTGTTCAACTTCGCCATGGATGAAAAGCCATGCGGATCAAAGCTCTGAACGCAGTACGACTTGTCGCGGAGCTTGATGGACAATGAGAGGTGGGTAAGCCCGGGTACGAGCGACAGACACTGCTTGATGTCCTGGATAGTGAAGGACGGGTAGTCGAACGTCAACTTCTGGACTGTGGGCCCGCACTTCTTGAGTAAAGCAACAAGGGAGGTGGAATCGCTGTCATAGGGGGGAATGCAAGAAGCGAAAGAAATGTCGTTGAGAACTGGAACTTCGAGTTGGCTGAAAAGGTCTTGAAGGGGGGCACCTTCGTAGATAGATAGGTACTCGAGATGGGGAAGGGTAATAGGGCCCGTGGATTCTTCGTCCTCCGAGTCCGGGTTGAAATTGAATACCGAGGGGGTAGCGGAAGGCGAGAACATACTGTTCTGTACCACGACTAACCGGCACCGGACTAGAAGCGGGCAGCTTCGGAGGAGGTATGCGGCATCTGAGGGTGTAAACTCCACCGTGGTGCCGTCAAAGGCTCTCGACACCGACCCATCAAAGTACAGTTCCCTGAGCTGGGCCCAGTTGACTGGGAGTGTAAGAGGGGGTTCAGGCAGGAGTTTGAAGTGGAATGATGTCAAACTAGGGGCAGCCAACAAGCCGGTGGGGGACACCTGCCTGTATAGGGCTGGGCCGGTAGCGATAGGGGGCATGGACCAGGTGTTGCATGTAACCTTGATGTGTTCAAGATAAGGAACCGTGTGCACGGGTAGTGCCAGGAGGTCGCAGATGTGGGGGTATGAGGCGACAACTTCGATCCGTTGCCATTGTGCGGAATAGGCCACAACGATATCCATGATGGATTTGAGCGTATTGCTGACGACCTCTGCCTCGCCGGAAACCCTTCTCACACTCCCATCGTAGAACATGATTGAAATCGAGAGCTTGCACCCAGCAGCCCTCGTAAACCACATCTTGACAATCTGCCTCCGCTCCTGCATCTTGGATTCCCACCGTTGCACGGCCTGTGTATGTCTCTGGAACTCTTCTTCGGCATACTGAGGGGAGGTTGGGGTTGGATAGGAGGAGAAGACACTTGGTTTCAAAGGGCGGCTTGGAATCGGAATGTGTAAGCTAGCCCATAGTCGTGGCATCTTCAGCGCTGCCGCGCGCCAGTCCCGACACACATGAGTCAGTAGCACCGGGGCTTGCAGGCTGGACATGACCGCGTTGTGCTTTGTTGGCAAACACCGTAGAAAGATGCATTGGAGGATTTCGACTGGGATTCGACGAATGGGGGATAAAATTGCTTCGTGTTGGTTGATGTAAGTGGTGTCCACCTGTCGCTGGCGTTGAAGGCTTTCGAGGAGGTCTTTGATACGTTTGATTTCCTTATCGACCTCGTCGACGCGGGCTTTCGGGCGGGTCAAGAGCTGACGAATTTCGATGACGTCGGAGTCGGATGGCACATAATTTGTGCCCAGCTGTCTAGCAAAGGGCGAATGGAGGGATTCCATGGGTAGTGGAGGGCGGGGAAAGTTTGTCGACGTCGACAGCGAGACGATGGAGCAGATAGAAGAGAGAGTGAGGGCGGCATCAGGGTTGGGGGTGTTTATGAACCTCTCGTGAGATGCGCCGTTGGAATGGTTCGCAATAGCCTTGAATGAGCATCCCAAAAAGGAAAGTCGTCGGCGCCGGTTTGGCGCTCGGGTTCCGAATCAGGAAGGCACGGTTGTGGGGAATAGACGCTGATTTTGGAGGAATCAGCCCCAACCAACGTTCATGCGTTGGCAGTAGTCAGTAGAGCGAACAAGGGTGCACCCTCTTTCACACCGAGTCTGTACGGCAGGTTCTCCTCCTTGGTGCATCCTTCGGAGCCTGCATCGTGCTTTGGAGGGCGGGATCGTATTTGGACAACGGGAAGTCGAACATGCTCCACCCGAACCATGCTTCCGTGGCCGATGCATCTCCTTTTGACGCACAGAACTGTCTGTAAATGGACCTTGCTATAGCGTGTACTTACGTTATGGGATTTGACTTCGCGGCCGTTCAACTGCATTTCTACACAAAATTTCGAATGTATAATCCTAACAAAGCGAGGCATGCAATGCTCAGCGACTCCAGAGAAAGATAGGAATCAGCTCTAAGCTTTTAAACTACAAAGGCGAGGACGTACTGCGAGCTGGAGTGGCCCCCAAAAATGAGGAATGGGGCCGCTTCCTATAAAGGTCCGAAGGGGATAATATATCTTGACCAATTCAATAAAACCCCGAAACTTTTCCATGCCCCTCTGAGTCTCTGCGAGGCGTGCACGCCGTGAGGATAATCACGGCCTACCCTCTCCCCACCCATAAAACGATACCTAGGAGGTGCAAAACCTCGGTCTTTAGGCTACCGTCTCCTAGAGGAGGCGAAAAGGGCTCGGCCAAGAATTGTCCTGAGCCCCAGACGAGCTCACGATGCCTCGTGTTTCGTCGAGGGACCTACCTGTGCTCGAAGAGAAATGCTAGGCAGGGCATCTGGAGTGCCAGAGCCCCCGCCTTAGGCCAGTAGACCCGCCATGTGGCTTAGCCGACCATTTAATAGGCCATCTGCGCTTCATCGGTCGATATCGTTCTGTCGAGATGGGCGAGCCTGGACGTACCCTGGAGCAGCGGCAGGCTAACCTGACCGTAGATAAACAAATTCTGGGTCGCCTGGCGGGTAGATATGTCCCCAGAGCTTCAAAGGGCCTCTAAGAGAAATTTAAAGGCGATTTAAACTTTGGAGTGGAGAGGCTATCGTGGTACAAAGACAAGAGGCTTCGGTGGGTCCATGATGTTTGGGTCGGCTTGGGGCGAAGCCGATTGTTTGTCATCTTCGCTGAGTCCAAATAATTGCCGACGCGAAATTCATTTGCTCCGAGCGTGCCAAACACGGAACGAACGCAATGGCCTCCGCCACGGTAGCAGCGAGAAAGTCCGTAGAGGGCTTTTTGGCTCGCGAAATACGCCAGAAAGCCGAGCACGTCGCTCGATTTGGCCCTCTGACGCCGTCGACAGCGACGACGACGAGCAAGGGAAAGGCCTCAGCCAGCCAGGTCACAGCGGCCAGACTCCCGAACCCCTTCCTTCCACGGCTCAACGCGAACACAGGCCGATGGGCACCAGCGAAATACTCGCTCAGACAACAAGCAGACCTCGTAAAGAAAGCTAAATCTGCAGGACTACTGCAGCACCTCCCACCCGGTCCTAAAACACCCATTCTCGACCCAACGAATCCCAATGTGCAGAAATACAACCCCTCGGTAGCTGCTGCAGTTTCAGCGGCATTCGAAGCTCAAAATGCGACGTCGAGCACGAAGAAGCGTCAAGCCGTTCTCCCCCAGACGTCCAAAGAGAGCTGGACAGCGACGACACCGGAGAAAGGCAACGTCTTGAACAAACCCGTGTCATGGGTAGGCAAGATTGACCTTCACCAAAAGGCCGGAGCAGATGCCGGTATCAAATTGTACGCTGGCAAGAAGCGTATGTTCAAGGGTCACAGGTGGGAGCGACTTAAAGACTCGAGAGAGCGAAAGCAGGCTATCCTCATGCGGGATATGGCAGAGAGAATCCGGGTGTACAAGGAGGTGAGTTTTCTTGCTCTCTTTTCGTCCACATTGTCGCGTTGGTTGACTTACCTGTGGCAACACGATACAGTATTACAAGAAGAAACGACCCAATCCTCTCAGACCGCCCAAGAACTCTCTCAAGGGTGGCAAGATACCCTTCTAATTTACGTTACACCCCGCAATATAATGTTCTCGTTTTTGCTATCTTCGAGATACCTAAGTGTCGTTTAGGATTGGGCGGGGTATATGGGAACTTCTGCTAAACTATACTGCCGGGTTCCATCGCGAACCCACCTCCTTGTTCCTGCGAGCACACGGCAGTAGCAAAGCAAAGCCAATCTTTCTGGGAACCTCAACCTTTGCATTGAGTCCGAGTTCGATGCCAACGTGGTCCATGAGGGGAGATGCAGGGTATATCACAACGAACGACTGACTATGGCTACAATTTGGAAGTAACAACACAACAAAAAAAAAATGCAAATTTGACCGTTAAAATTCGTTGACCGGGAAAAGAGAGAAATGTCCACTTCGTATGTATGTTGTTGTAAGAAAGATAGTGCTATTACGACTTGACCTTTTCTGGCCTTCTCGGCTGTGTTATCATCCCCCTCTCCAGGTCCTCATCCATATCCACATCCATAGTAAGCTCAATCTCGCGTTCGCGTTTGCTCATCGACATAGGCGTTATAATGGAATCGCGCACAGAATGACGCTCCGTCACCGTGGTCACGGTAATAGGTCCCATGTGAATGTTCCTACGACTTGAAGTCGCAGCCAAAGGATCGTTGTCAGAGAGCCAAGTCGGGAAGAAGCTATCGCGGGATGGGTAGAGGCCTCCGTTGTTGTTATTGTTGTTGTTGTTGTTGCGACCGCTGAGGGACATTGAATCCGACCGTGCGACGTGTGTGCGAATTGCAATCAGGCAAAACACGATCCCTGTATTGCGTGCCAAAGCAACGATCGAAGAAAGATGGAGTGCGGGGTAAGTATCTCATCTCGTTTAGGAAGCAAGGAAGCTGAATGGTAGAACGTACCGATGGAAGGCGGGAGAGAGTGCTGCACGATTACGACAGCCGGATGGTTGAGGAAGAACAAAATGATAATGACCAAGGTTTCCAGAGTGTACACCATCGCGCTCTCCACGATGATGCGAATCACTCCAACCAAGTCGAGCCCTGCCGAGATCTGAAGTCCTGACCGTACCGTCGCCCGATGCTGCATGTAGATCTTGAACGCGATCAGGCCGGTCGTGAGGATGTTCTGGGCGAGGTTGAGCGGGAACGTGATATGGAAAACAGGCAATATTTGGTTTAGCTGGAATTGTTCGGGATGTCGGAACCAGTGCCAGTTGACAAAGGTCGTCCCTGTGATATCCCGTGCTCAGCATTAGACAAACAAGTCACCGGGAAGATGGCAGCAGTCGAACGTACCGATGCTACCCACAAGAAATACTATGGGTAGTATGATTACCCAGATGTTTCTGCGCCAGATGAGGAAGCAGCGGTATATCTGATTTCGTCCATCAGAAGAATAGCGGACAAGAAGATGGAATTGGGCTTACAACAAGGATATCTCCAAGCCATGTACAAAAGGCAATGAGCAAGAGATGGGCATAGTTATCCCATTCCGTGAAATACTGGAAGTAGACAAATGGCGCAGGAGGTTTGACGAGGAGGGCGTACGCCCGGATTAAGCGGGAGATGCTCGTGACTGGCGTTCCCATTAGCTATCCTGCGCTAACGCGGAGGGATTGAAAAGGCGTACTGTTGTGAATAGTAGCGAGGATGAATATCAGTATGGACACGATAAGAAAGACTCGTGAGGCCACAGTTTCTGCTGGCCGCCTTTTGAGCATAATCCTGCATGTGGCAACAAACAGGCTAGCGTATAAGCCTGCGGAATGTCAGTTCGGAAGCCTTCTGCTTACTACCACACGATGCTCACCATATACAATTGCCTGAAGGCCAAAATGACTTTGAGAAATGGCTCAACCTGAAGCAGAACTTACTCACCTCAACCCAAAATGCAACGGGATAAAATATCTGATACATCCGGTTGAGTTCAGCCAGTTGGGCCTCTAGTGCGGCTGGATCTTGATCGGCCATAATGGCACGACCCACCAGCGGGTAGACTGCAAGAGGGGAGGGGAGGGGGACGTGCGGAAGCAGGGAGTTGGGGATCAATCCGAACCGATTGGTTGTGCGCTCGGGGACTTATGAAGCTTTCTTGGACGAATACAAATGTGGAGTCGGGAGTATCTTGGTTCTTCTAGTAATGGCGTTTCTCCAGATCAACACTATGGGACAGGTTCGGCAAAAGGGGAAATGTAAATTGACAATCTCTCACCGACTTTCGGATTGTGTGAGCATCGTACGGTGACAAACGGATCCATGGTTGATTGAAATCCGGGAAAGAATGGCTTCTACCTGGAACCAAAAGATGGGTCTCGAAGCTGACCTGTTCAGAGATTTGGCTTGAAGCATAATCTCTTGTCTCTTCACCCGTAGACTCCGAGATGCAGCTCTCAGAACGCGCCAGCATAACCCAAGCCTCCAGAAGTAGCTGAAGGTTCCGCAGAAATCCCGGTGGGTCAGGTTACGAGAAGCTGAAAAACGGCCGGCAAGGAGACGATAGAACTGGAGGAAGCGGGGTCGAAGCAGTGTTTAACCGCGCATGCCTCCAATTGGTGAGCCAATCCTGTCACTTGATTCCGTTGAGCTCCCTCGCTTCCGAGTTTAAGCTCGTTACGCTGAGGCTAAAGCCTGAACGTCTACCTCTGGCTCTGGCAGTTGGGAATATTGTCGAGCCGTATAATCCCCGTCGTTGAATCGACCCTGGGAGACCAAGAGAGCCGATAAACATACCTCACATGCCTGACAGCGTGAGTGAGATGGCCTTTTTTTCAGAGCAGGCGCCCGGTGACGAGATGGTATTCAGGTGGTAGAGGCTGGTAAGTAAAGGCTGGAATCGAGGAGACTAAGCTGCTGTGTCGGCTGACTAAGCCAGCTCATTGACTCTCCGCCTCTATTTGGCTGTCCAATTTAATTGCATTCATGATTCACAGCTCTCTTCTCCACCACGACTTTCGCCTATATTTCTCTATATTCCCCAAAAATGTCTGCAATTAGACCAGGAGCACGAAAGCCATATGCTGTAGGCCATCGTCTCTCACTATGACGCCCGCAAACCGTCCTAACGTTCTAACTTAGCGCCCGTCAAGAGGGGACGTGAATGGCCCATGGCAACACGACAAATATCCAGGAGTTTCCCAAAGAAGACCTGGCGCAAACGGCCCTGCAAAGCAAGCTGATCCTACAAGCATTGGAAATCGGCTGGAGGTCTCCAATTTGCATTACGAAGTCACCCCCAAAGACCTCAAAGTGTGTGCTCCACTCTGACCTCCAGGGTTCCAAGAACGATAGGGTTCCAGGAACGTCGCGCCTCGAGCCTTGGAGGGCATAGTACCCGTTTCTACAACTTATGCCCAACCTCACAGTCTATCTTCGGCCAAATTGGCACGCTCGTTCGTGAGCCAGTAGTCAGGGTATGACCTCGCCCCCCGGCTTTCCTGTGAAAAAGACAAGTTTGCCAACGTTATCGACCGCTCTGTTCCTTTTATATTTGCCATGAACACTTCAAATCGACCAAACAATAGTACGACGGCAGTGGGAGGTCCCTTGGAGTTGCCATCGTCACTTTCGAAACTCCGGTAGAAGCGACAAGGGCCAAGAAGCAATTTGATGGTATCCTCGCGAAAGGTGCGTTATCCTCGACTCAAAACTCTACTATCATTCTTATAACTTGGCTTCGTTCAGGCCAACCGATGCACATCAAGTATTTCTCCCCGCCGGCACCCAAACGCACCGCCAGTGCACCTTCAACGCTTTCTCTACTCGCCCGAATCGAGAAACCGCCCCTCCTGCAACGAGTCGCGCGTGACGACGCAGACGCAGCTGTAGCCGCAGCATCTGCTAAAAAGACTAGGTCAGTCACTTCTCCAGCGACCTACACCTTTCACCGCTCATGTTCTCCTTCCAGCAACGGCGGAGCTGCCGCCGCTGGAAAAGGTAGAATCGGACCTGTTCGATCCAAGCCTCTACCCCGAGGCCCCAGGCGAGAGAGGAAGAAGCCCAAAACTGCTGCGGATCTCGATCAAGAACTCGATGCGTTCATGGGTGACGCTGAACCTTCCACACCCGCCGCTGGTGCTTCAACAACTAGCGGTGAAGCAGCCACAGTTCCGGCTCTGGATGTTGACATGGCTTAAGAGTGTCCTTCCATCTATACCCAAGCACTGCTAATCACGCTTGGGCTGTCGTTCTGTTTTCTTGGATTTTCAAGTACTTGCGTCCACACTCTCGCAAAATCTGCGCTGCTCTCAGCATCATCTTAATCCTCCTCCTCGCTTGGTCACCTGGCCTTAGATTGCCATGTTGTTTGTTGGTCTACCCACCCACTCCAGTTATCGATGATCCTTTTTCCCTTGCAACGAGCTGTTAGTCCGCTCACTACTACTGTACATGGGTTATGTTTGTGTTATTATATAGTCCAGTGGTTAATTTGCTGATCCCGCTTTGGTATCCCCCCCTCTCATTCACTCTTGTATGAAATTACCCATATCACGCTCATCCATCCCTCATGCTCCCGAACCAAGAAGTTGTCTCGCGATTAGCCAGTGAGTTAATTGACTGACGGGAAGGTAACCTCCCACAACCGCACACACCCATCCGCGCCAGATGTCACCAGCTTTCCGTCCTTACCGCCTCCCAACCACTGGACGGCGTTGATGCCTCCAGGGCCGGCTTCTTTGATCGCGACCCTCCGCAGAGGTTTGAGGACGCTCCAGACGTAGACGTTGGTATCGAGTGAGCCGGATGCACAGTTCTTTGAATCGGATGTCCAGGAGAGTGAGTTTACGCGAGAGGTGTGGGCTCCCCAGGCGGTGGTGACAGGCTATTTTGTTCATTCAGGATGGGATTAGTAAGGAAATGGGGAGGCGACTGACTGATTTCTTTTCAACGCTGTATAAGACGATCTTGCCTTTAGTCTGAGAGAGTAAATGTGCGTCAGCTTGACTATATGTTTATGGTTGTCAGTCACTCACATCACCAACTGCAAGGAGAGTCCCATCCGGAGAGAAAGCTAGGACAGAAATTGGGGCACTGTTGTTCTCTAGCGTTCCTGATTCTGTCAAAGCCTGCCCATTCCAGTTGTAAAGATACGTCTTGTTGTTCTGTGAAGCGTGAAGGGTAAATACGTGAGCGACCGTTATGTCAATACTGTGAGGGACGAAACTTACCTCTGTACCAATTGCCACAATCGATCCACTGGCAGCAACAGATGTGGGAGTAGCCTTGGGCTTGACCTCTGCGATCTTCTGGTTCGACCTGAAAGCTTCGACGAGCTCGGTCTCCGAAACGAAGAGAGTGCCGTCTCCTGCAGACGCGATTGACTTGGGTTGAGAAGCAGTCTTGGCAGCGGCAGGTCTGCATCAGTCGACCAAAGAAAAGGGTATCAAGTACAATCGTAAGCAACTAGGAAGAGAAGAGAGAAAAATCTGACGCACAGGTAAGAGTCGGACGCAGCGTCAATTTCCCGAACGTGGTCATCATACCCAATCGAATAAGCTTTGTCTCCTTCAGGCGATGTGGCGAGTCCAGTGACCACACTCGGGTGCCCTTCTCCAGCAAGGAGGGTCGATTCTTCGGTAGAATATGAAAAGACGCGACCGTCTGCAGTTCCGGCGAGGAAGGTCTGACCGTCCTTGGTCGATATTATCGCGTTCACGGGTTTCTGTGGAGCCTATTACGCCAGTAAAATCGTTTTAGTGGGAATGGAAATGTATCTGGGTGAAAAAAATTAGTACTCACAGAAAACACGCGAGTCGGCGCGTCTCCGACTCGCGGGTCAAAGACGTTCAGATCGCCTGATAAAGACAGAGATACGATGTTGATATTATCGTTCCAGGTGTTTCCGGTTTGTTGGTTGTTGACGCCTGCACCGAGGCTCCATGTTGTTACCGCTTTCTGTGTTTCGACATCCCAGAGCTTCACTGTGCAGTCTGCAGAGGAGGTTACGAAAGATTTACCATCCACACTCCAAGATGCTGCCATCTGCGCTCATGAGCCTAAATTATCGCGATTCTCTAGAGGAGAGCTTACGATTGAGCCCTTGTGTGGCGAGTCTGTAAATTCAGAGACGGTGTCTCCCGTCTTGCCATCGTACAAGAAAACCTTGTAATCCGACCCCACACTAACGAAGTGGTCGCCGGAGGGAGAGAACTGGACATCTTGAACAAACTTGGTGTGGGTCTTGATCGTTTTATCGTACTTGAAAGGGACACCTAAGAGACAACTCATCAGTATCTAGCATATCTTTCCATATGGCAAGAAAATGAACGCTATACCGGTGTGGAATACGATGACAGCATCGTCGGCAACAGTCGCTGCACGGTATGGTCGTTGGTGTCGAATGGCGACTGCATTGATAGCCTGGATCTGGGATGAGATCGAACCACGTTGGGCCCTGTAGTAGATACTTACCTTGGAGTGTCCAATGATCTCTCCGGTGGAGGAGCCAGTTTCCATCATAAAGGCATGGCCGAACCTAAGCAGGTGGCAGGGCTAAGTCGAGGACTTCTCTTGACATGAAATCGCCACTCACTTGTCTCGACCATCTCCAACAGCGATGATGCGCTTGCTCTCTCCATCCCATGCAAGATCGTTTCTATCAAGAGCAAGAGTCAATCAACAACGCGTCCAGAATGCTCACATCCACTCACATCCGTCCACTCAACACGCGATACTCAGCCTTCAATGCCTGATCCTCGCCGACAGTGTCCCATACGCGAACTAGGGGCAGCTGGGATAAGAATACCGCACGATAGCTGCTCTATGCCCAACGCACCGTTTCCAATTGCATCTGCGGAAGCACAGTAGTACCCAGATGGCGATATCCTTGCGACAGTTGCATTTTGGATGTGTCCAGCGTAAGATCTCGTCAAAGCTGGGTTCTTCAGCCAAGTAGACGTTTAGGGTCCTCTTATCGACGCGTATTTTCCTTGCTCACCTTCAAATCGCGAACCTACATGGTCCGACCATGTTCTGAATCTGATAGAAAGGGGCAAGGAACGTTGAACTCACGACCACAGTCCTCCCGGTAGCATAGACGACTTTATCTTTATGAGAGCTCAACTTGGTCGATGAGCCCCGTGCAGTCACAGGGTTTGCTGGATACAGGTACGCCTGCTTGAAGGACATGGTTTCGTTCAGAGGAGATCAGTCGTCGGGATTGTGATAAGAGAGAGTGATGATGAGGGCCCTGTACACCGTCATTTATACAGGCTGCGCGGTACTGCCCTAATCATTACGCAGCATCTCCATGGCGATCAAGCCCGTTGAAGGGCCTTCTGCCCTCCATGCTGCCCTCGAGTCGTGAGGTGAGCCATTGTGGGCCATACAACGAACGTTGATTCACTCGGCGCCGACAGAGTCCGGAACAGCTTGAACTTCGCCCACAACTCTTTCCTCGTCTTCCAACATCCGGTATTGCGACACCAATTGTCGGATGACAGACGCATCTCCGCACTTTGAAATATACACCAGAGCTCGTGGCGTTCACATAGGACAGCAAACCATCAACCTCATTGCTGGAAATCAGTACCAAGTTGCTAATGGGAGAAAACGTCAGTGAATCATCGAAACTCTATCATAGCTACTCAAGCGCTCAAGTTGTGCCTTTAGACCTGATTCTCCAGCTTGACCCGATTTTCAACGCCTCTCACACCCGAGATCGAGGATTGTCTCCCCCAGATTCGGCATGCTTTCCTGGAACGAGGACGAAGGTGATCCAAGGAATCATATCCTGGGTGGATAGTGGAATTGTGCTGAGCAAAGCACCTGTTGTCCACATCTACTGGTTTCACGGGTTTGCAGGAAGTGGCAAATCAGCCATCTCGCTGGAGATCGCAAAGATATACGCTGGCTCCGAGCGCTTGCTTGCAAGCTTCTTCTTCTTCCGAAACTCGGGAGACAGGAGCCGCATGAACAAATTTGCTGCGACGTTGGCGGCTCAAATGGCGGCTGCGGTGCCTGCCACCACCACGTTCATCCAAGCTGCGCTGGACGCCGAACCCGGCCTGCTCACTGACGGCGTTTCGCTGACTGTACAACTCGAGCGGTTGGTTTACGCGCCTTTTCAAGCTGCTCTGGAGCAAGGTCTTGACCTTTCCGGTGGACCTTTCGTTATTGTCATCGACGGACTCGACGAGTGCGAGGACAAGCAAGGAGTGGTAAATTTCATTGACCACGCACTGAATTTTTTCAAAGAGCATCCTTCCATTCCCCTCCGCCTGTTCATCGCTAGTCGGGTTGAGGAACACATCCGCAGTCGCCTGGAAAGCGAACAAGTTATCTTGAGCGACCTCAACAGTCACTCGGCTCACGGAGACATCGAACTCTTCCTACGAGCTTCATTCCGAAGCGCAGCGGCCAAAGACCGTGTCATTCAATCATACGTTCGAGCGCATGGGGAATGGCCGACGAAGCTCGACATGGCCAAGTTGATCCGGCATATCAAAGGATCGTTCGTTCTTGCAGCGACAATTTTCAAGTTTATCGTCCAACCGGCAACGGAAGAGGACCCGTCGACACCTATGGCCCGCCTTCCACTCGCACTTGAGATGAACGGGCTCGACGGCCTGTACGCTCGAACGCTCGCCCGTTCGCAACATCTCCCCCATTTCCATAACATCATTTCCACCATTGCCCTCCTCGAGCGACCACTTCCGATCATCGGGATAGCAAGGCTCCTCCGCATCGAAGCTTTCGAAGTCGCCCACGTTCTCCTTAACCTCCAAGCGATTATTCATGTCCCTGGCACCGACGAGCTAGGCGAGGTGACTCTATGCCATACGTCCCTCCTTGACTTTCTGGCCACCAAGAGTCGCTCCGGACCTTTCTTTGTCCCGCCTTCATTTCATCTCCATCTATCCTATTACTGCTTTGCTTCCATCTATGAAAAGCCTGCTCACGATTATGGCAATCATTTCTCGCTTCATTGGCGAGCATTTGCTAAAGCAGGTGTCTGCGACTTTATCGATGAGATCGAGCAGTTCAAGGCTCAGGCTTGCCAATCTCAGCATCCCGTTAATAGGCTCCCTTATCATGCTTTCCTCTGCACGCTATTCCTCTACTCCTTCTCCCTACGTCACTGGGAGATACCGGTTGGTGTGCCGTACCTCCTCACCGAATGTGCCGAACAATTAGCTCTGGCGGTGGAACATCCTGACCACCGAATCCAAAGCTGGTTGGAAAACCAGCTGAGTGCTGCATTGTACTTTCCGTTTATACAGAGGATGGAACAGCTCACTGAGGACACATACGGGAGGGTCAAGCACAGTCTGGAACGTGCATCCAACGCTATCTATGCCAAGGTCCGTTTCCCGTTAGAATTTCATTCCATATATTAACTCAGATAACGAAAATCCCTTTCTAGTTTCCGGGCATCCTAGAACAGCATCGTCAACCAACTGGAAGGGAAAACGAGTATACTATCGGGCGGGTACGGAAACACCATCCAGTAGTTCGAGTTAGACCATGATGATAATTATAACCTCCAGGTCCTCCCGACAGGTATCGATATTTTTGGCGTAAGTCGACGATTGTGGAAATTGTCAATTTTACTGAACTTCCTACAAGACGCTAGAATGGACCGTGGCTCGTGCTCAATTAGTATGGGAAAAAAAGAAGGAAACACCCCAACCTCCCTTGAAGCTTGCTATTGCCTTCCAGGATGTTCGGCTCGAAATGAGGTTGTGGTAATAAAGGCATCATATATTTCCACGAAGGAAAGGGTCATGGATTGATCAATCATGAGTGCTTAACGCTGTAGGCAACACTGAATGCACACCGCATTGAAGTTATGGACAACGTAATGTCGATTTAGCGCCGACTCCGAGTGTTTGACATCCCAACAACCGCGATCGCAACACTGTGAGTATTGCCATCTTCTTCCCTTTACCACCACCATGGCGACGGCGAATATCGTCCTGGGTTTCGATCCACCCCGCTCCAGCACAGACGATGACTATTGCGTGTGCGAGATGCCCTTGATGGGGTGGGAGCTGACGACCTCACATGTAGGGCGCGTCCAAAACGATCCCAAAGATCCTCGACAAGGTAGCTACCAATGGCACAATGGTGCTGTCACTAACGAAAGGATTGATTGTATGTACCCCATGCTTCTCCGAGTCAACTTGGCTTCACTAACCTCTTGCCTCTTAATAGCGTTTTCCCTGCTGCCTACCCAGACGGTCTCAAATCCGCACAGCTATCTGGAGAATGATGCTCTCTTCCACTCTGAGGGCTACCCTACCTGCCGCTCGGACTACTGCATTGGCGCACCAACATCTCCAGATGACACCATCACTGCCTTAGGCTTGCTGTTGGGCCAAAACATGATACAAGCTGAGCCCCAAGTCATGTTCGGCGATACTCTGCTGTTCGACAACCTTGGCGACTCACACGGGAGTGGTTCGAGGATCGAAGTTGTCACTACCTCCCAATCCTATGGAAGGAACGAAAGTATGATTCACGTTGGCAGGTGCAAAAGCGACGAGCAGAATTCGATTTCCCAGGCTGAACTTGGTGAGTTCCTTCTCGTGCGAATGAATTAGAGTCCGGCTGACGAAAGTAGCATATTCCTCGACCGCCCAGATCAATCCACAGGGAGCCAGTGGCGACATCGCTGTTCAAAGAATGCTTGCAGACGATACGTATGTTTCTGAAAGTGCAGGTAACTCTCTCGTGCGTGATCCTTAGGAATGATATGGTTGACGTTCTCTTGCAATAGCTCCAACTTTGAGGTTTTTCAAAAACACTCCACTATACTGTTCCCGCTTTGCAGCCCAGGTTCCTGAGGACTCAGTGCGTGAGTGATTTCGATGGCCCAGAATCTAACTCGGCCTGACAGAAACAATTGTAGAAGGTGATAGCGAACTCACCTACCATGGCCCCATCCATCATGCGAGCATTGAACTTGCGAACAGTGGGTGCTTTGGAACTCAACGCCGCGTTCGCGCCAATCATCGCTCTGCCCCGTACACAGTCGTATATCATCAAGAGCGAAGCCGAGGACAGATTTACAACGGTAACATCTACGGGAATGTCAAGAATTTCAACGTTTCACATATCAATGGTGCGTAGATAGGGTTCTTCTGAAATCACCTTCTCCCCTAACATGCTAGTAGGGACTGTAATCCAATATTTGAAGGACCACGCTGCAAAGGGAGCTATGCACGACTCAGATGAGCGCTTCCCTCCCCCATTATGCCACCCCGGAACGTGCGAAGTGGTGATTTCCCGCACATTAGATTGGTACGGATATCAGGCCGGACCCAGGAGGCCTATTATGTGGATTCATGCGCCCGCTGGTTATGGCAAGACTGCCATCGCAGGAACACTTGCGGAGCACTTTGAGCAGAAGATGAATGAGCTCAACTTCAACCCCCTTGGAGCGACGTTTTTCTTCTGGAGGACGTCCCAGGAGCGTAACAGTCCCGCTCGTTTCATTGTCACCCTCGCTTGTCAACTTGCCATGTCCGTCCCCGGACTCGTTCCCCACGTTGAAAACGTAGTCAGGGGAAATCCCATGATTCTCACGAAGGCTCTGGAGGTACAGCTGAAGAAGCTAATTATCGAGCCCTTCAAAGCGCTCGGAGACACCGAGCACCTACCTAATCGGTTGATAATCGTCGATGGGGTCGACGAATGCATCAACTCAGACCGAGAGTCTCGGGTTCGAAAAAAATATGCAGAAGATCAGGAAATCGTCCAGATACGTGTGCTCGACCTCATCCGTACTATGGCTTCCCACCAACTTCCTCTTTCCTTTCTCATCCTCAGTAGACCTGAAGCGTGGATCAAGCAACACATTCAATCGCACCAGTTCAGTGGCTTAGTGGAGATGGTAGACCTATGCGAAGTCGGCGATCATATGCAGGATGTTGAGACCTTTGTGCGAGCTGAACTCTCTCGCCTCCAAGTGGCGGACGAAAACTTGGTGCAGGTGTTGCTTGACAGAGCCGGTGGTCATATGCTTTTCGCTTCCACTGTTGTCCGGCATATTGACTGCCCATACGATGACCCCCCAACACGCCTCAAGAAAATCCTCACCAGCCGTTCCACTTCCAACTCTGATCTTGCTCACTCGACGCCCTTCTCATCTCTTCACGAGCTCTACAGGCAGATCCTTCGGTCTTGCCCTGAAGGGAATCACCAGGCCATGATCGAAGTTCTGGAGGACCTGAGAGCATCGGAAGCGACTTTCAATGCTGCTCAGGTCGACGTGAACCGAGCAGTCAGTATACTGGACCATCTGTCTGGTCGGGTGCCAGGCGCTGGAATGAAGGCCATAAGGGGCCTTCATGCGGTGCTGAACTTGACCGGCAGCGCCAATGATGACTACCTGGACATCGGACGTTCAAGTCTGAGATTTTTCATCCACTCGTCGTTCGATGAATTTCTTTTGGACGCTCGCCTATCCCAGGAGTTCCACGTTGATGAGACGAAGGGGTACGTGAGACTGCTATCGGGGTGTCTGCGTCCCGTGCCTTCCATCGCTCTGGATAGCAAGCTGGATGCGGATCACCTTCGATATGCGGTGGTGGCTTGGACGCCGATCTGGCATCACTGGGTGAATGTCCCCTGGGACAACCTGCCAGCGCCTGAAACACCAGTCCTCTTATCCATGTTCCAGAAACTGCTGAATGTTGACCTCACAACCTACTTCGTCCATGCATTCACTGACCCCCATCTCGACGAAGTTGTATACGACCCGCAACTCGACATAGGGATCTCATCGGCTGAGAAAGGGAACTGTATTATCGCCCACCGTACCTGTTTCCTCTACGACTCCGAACCTCTTGCTAAGCAAGCCGTCTCACACATTCGGGCATCCTACGAAAATGCAGTTCATCACTTGCTCAAAACTCACCATTGCACCAAGCATTACAACGCTTCTTTCTTTATTGCACTGACCGAATTCCTCTTCGACTTCGCCATACCCACTGGGGAGATCGACGAAAAGCGTTGGGACTCTGACAGGATTCTCCATGCGATGAAGACACTCAAGGAGGAATCGCCGGAGCACTTCCAAGAACTCATGGGAGGTGTACACAAGACTTATTGCGACAAGTTAATGGAACGAGGGCATTGGCAAGAAGACCCGGAGGATTTGGACGAAGAGAAAGCACTTTACGCCCGATACGAAGATTACATCCTTGAATTCATGCATGTTGACGAGTAGCAAATGACAAGAGAGCTGCAGCCATGTAGCACAGATGTCGATATACCTGCTCGGCGCCGACTCAAACGTAGTGTGCTGTACCGACCTTTTTATGTATTAACGGTTTTTGGACCGTAGCATTCTTCCTTACAGCCCGGCATGAGTAGTGCCTAGTGCACTCCGAACGCCCCGATGAGAATCTCCCAATACGATTGCCCAGTCACTTCGTCCCCGTCAAGCTATTAGGACCCAAACAAACCCGCTCAAAGATTTGATGATGTTTCCAAAACAAATCAATAGCAATACAAGACAATCCGGGCGCATAGTGTGCTCAACACATCACATAAGTAAAGGCGTAGGTAATAGCCTAAATGCAAACGGACAACTTAAAACGCAAGAGAAGAGGCAAAGAGAAAAAAAGAGAATTGGAAAAGAAAGGAAAAGGGTCATTATATATCGTAAACGGGTCGAGGAGTCGGAACAGGCGATTGATGGAATAATAGAAAAAGAGAGTTAAACAGGTACGTGTGTGAGACCTAGGTAGGTAGGTAGATGGTAGATGGCGGAGCTATGTGTGACCGGTAGGGCGAAGAGCTTCCAGCCAGACAAAAGAAAGATCGATACTTGAGATATCCGAGAAGCCGTGCGGTATAATAAGATTTCCAAACCTGACAGAAGAAGGAGAAGATGAGAGAAAGTACTTGGTCAAGAAATGGAGAGAAGGATCGGTGATGATATCCACAAAGCAAGAGGTAACGTAAGAAAAAGACAGACTCTTGGAGCGAGCCGTTGACAAGAGAAAGAAAGGGAAGGAAATCATCTAATCGTGACATTGATAGCCTTCTCTTTGAGAACGGCCGGATAGCTATTCATGAGATGAGCAAGAGCTCGTAGATCTTCTTGGTCGAGCAGGTGAATGGTGACTTTGGGCTAGATCGCAGACAGAATAAGTACCGGACGTATCCAATAAAGTATGTCGAAACTCACCGCTTGCTTGATGCCAAATGACTTGACCACCTTGTACCTACTCAAAACATCAGTATCCACGACATAAAACAAGGGGCACGCCCTTTATTGAACACGTACAACTTGTCTCCCAACTTCTGTTTCTGAACGAGGACGGTCTGGTCCAACAGCGAGTCAACAAACTCATCAGTCGCTTGAACAACCAACGGGTCAGACTTGGGCAAAGGCAAACCAGTCGCATTCGACAAATTCGCCAGTCTTATAACCTCAGCAGCAGGGAGCTTCGCAAGCGAAGCGATCGTATGCGTCCCGCTAACTGTAGCTCCACCGCCCGGCGTAGCAGGGGCAGGAGAAGCCGCCGCA
Source organism: Candolleomyces efflorescens (assembly GCA_027579765.1). Lineage (NCBI taxonomy): Eukaryota > Fungi > Basidiomycota > Agaricomycetes > Agaricales > Psathyrellaceae > Candolleomyces > Candolleomyces efflorescens. Next base: position 64,855 of record JAMZDL010000099.1, read on the forward strand.
GACGCACCCCTCGAGGAGAGCGCAGGCGTCGAAGGCGAAGCAGCGACCTTGGCAGGCGCCGACTTGTTCGATTTCGGCGTCACCGGCACCGGAGCCTTCACTTCAAGTAGCTTGGGTGCAGTAGTCGTAGCCGGCGTCTGCTGCTCTTCATCATCATCACTATCCAAAATGGCCTTGGCGTCTACCAACTTAGCGCGCAAGATTTCAGGGTTGAAAAGGCACATGGCGCGCTCGCGTTTGGGCAAGCCCATCAATAGCTCCGTCAACTCTTCTTGCCGGGAATTTTCGAATTTGTTGACAGCAGCGATCATACGATCCCTCTCGGAAGCGGGCGGAACAGAGCCTGAAGGAGATGAAGTGCGGGGAGGGGTTGAGAGCGTCGCGCTGACGGAGATGGGGGTAGAGGGATGCTCGGGGGCACTGGCGGTTGCGTTGGCGGCATTCAAATCGGAGGTACTGGAGATCTGAGATGCAGAAACAGGGCTGGCAGACTTCTCGGGCGGTGGCTGGTCAACCACTTTTCGTCGCTGTTCTACCTGTTCCTTGAGCCTGTCCGGATTGTCTAGAGTCTGGATAACGTCACTGAGTGCAAGGTTGGCGAGCGACTCGACGATGTCGGAGAGCTCGGCTTGAGGGACAAGTTCCATCTTTTGAATACGTCGACTGAGTTCACCGCTGAGAACCTCTTTCCTCACGACAGGAGTGAGCGCAGACAATTCATCATATCGCATCGGGAGATTCAACGTTCCAGATAGCGCCGCCTATGTGATGATCAGCTTGAACGTCTGGAGCCATTTCAGTAAGGACTCACGTTATAGTAGCTGCCGGATCCCCGTCTACTCCTCTCGGCTCGATCATAGCTAGGTTTGGAAGATCCAGCCCCATGAGGCGACCCCAAAGTGGCTGAACGCGCGCGCGGGCTCCATGTACTGTAGTCCCCTGCCTCACTGATGGTTGGACTGGTGGCACCGCTCGCGCTTCTTGGGTGGCCGTTATGCCCATACCGCTGGGCAAGCTTCTCTTGCCTGAGTTGCTTGGGTTCGTGGAGACGAACGACAATCTGCTTTGTGCCAAGCTGAACACCATTCATGGCGTGCAAGGCCTGATTGGCTGTACACAATACGGTGAGATCCCAGTACTCAATATCGAGAGGGAACTATACAAACCCTGATCAGGAGTTTGGTAGGAAACGAATCCGAACCCGCGGCTTTCACCGCTCTCGTTTCGCATAACGCGGGCACTATCCGAGGGTCAGATCTCAATGTGAACAGCCTTATCATAGAACTCTGAGCGCACCTGACGATCTGCCCGAACTGTTGGAAAGAAGATTAACTCGTTGCTATCGGGAGGTATGAAACTACTTACTCGACGGAAGTGCGTGAACAGGCTATTAGAATCGATATCGGGATCCAAATTCTGCGAAAGGGGGGGTCAGCGATGGGACCAAAGGTGACTTTGAGCAGATATTGATTACTTTACAGAACAAATTGCAGGGATCTATTAAGCCGCTGTGGCTCTGGGCGCCGGGCTGCGCATACTGGACTTGTTGCCCCGGACCGTGGACAAATGCATTTGGACTCGGGAGGGGTGACTTGTTGTGATATGGACTTCCAGGCAATGGTGATCGGGAATGATATGGACTCCCTCTGGGAGGCGAGTGAGGCGAATACTGGCACGGACCATACGTTGATCAAAACAGTTAACGGGCAGACTCATGCATCACACACCTGACCAGGATAAGGGGGGAAGAACGTCCCCTGCGGGACAAACGCCGTCGCATTGGGGTTGAAATCTGCGAAAGCCGAACTAGTTCTTCTAGGCTGGTGATAGATCACGACTGCAATATTCTGCCCGTCTACCTCCGCACAGTGCATGGATTCCTCCGCGGCCCGTGCATCGTTCTCATTCCAAAACTCCACAATGCCGGTGTCAGGCCCGAAAGCAGCCTGGGTCCGGGCTGATGAAAGGGCACCGAACGGTCGGAAGAGATCGTACAATTGCGAGTCAGTGTAGCCAGGTGGAAGATGCTTTACAAGGCGAGGCGCGGCCGATGGGGGTGGTAATGATGTCGGAGGATTGGTAGGCGGGTACGGCGACAACACGAGGGGCACGTTTTGGGCAAGATCAGGTATCGGCTGGCCATTCAGCGTCGACAGTGCCTTTTCAGCTGTGGAAACAAAAGGCTTTCAGGATCCCAACTGACGAGCCAATGGTTAGGGTGAGGTAAAACATACCCTTTTCGAGGAACTTGAATTCGATCGTCCCAGAAAACATTTGGGCTGGAACCTCTCTCTGTATTCTTGGCCTGAAAGGGCCACAGTACATGAAGGCGACGGCCAGCATCTCATCTGTCACGAATGCTGGAAGGCTCGTGATATACAGCATAGGTTCGTGGAGGTATGGGTGAGGATGGGGCCCAGGGGGGTATTCGGACTCCTGACCGCCCTGGCTGTAGTCGCTGTCCATCGTGGCAATCCGATGCTGGGCAGAGGTCGAGATATGGGGGATCTAGGGGAAAGCTGAGGGGGGGAGGAGGAGATGGGGGTTGGAGAACAAGAGCGTACGGTCCTCTGGCAACAACTGTAGCCTGGTGGCCGTCGTGCAAAGGGAACAACGCTGCAAAGTCGTAGAAAAATGACATGCACCGCTCGGCTGCTTTGCTGACTAAGCTGCTTTATATCGCCAAAGGCTGACATTTCTTTTTTCTTTTCGTCCTCGAGGCTGGTGGCCTCCACATTGACAGTGGTGCATCGATGAGGCCACAAGATAATCGATTCGATTCTATCTATACATCCAGGAAAATAAGTCACCAAAATTCATACAAGTGTGCATCCATCTGCATCAACGTTACTGCTTGCATCCCAATGAAGCGAAACCCTCTAATCCGCTGGGGATCATGAGAGCGGCGTGCATGTCGTGTTCCTTCCTCTATCCACGGGCCGGAAGGGTAGTACTCTTTAATTTAGGGCCATTTATTCGGGTATAGGAGCTGCCATAGGAGATGGAGATGGCGTGTTCGCAGCTCGGTCTAGTCTGATCAGGGAGCTTCGAAGATTGAGCCAATCAATGGGCAAATCAATCGAGCGAGGGGGTATCTTGGAATGAAATCCGCAATCCACGTTCACTATTAATTAATACAGTCAGTCTCCTCGAAGAAGCGGGGTATCGGATGTTGCATACGTACCGGGTGCCTCCTGCGAGCTATCCTGCGTCGTTTCTGGTGTCCTTGAGCTTTCGCTCCACCAGAAGGTCCCAAGAATATTCTGGCAATTTCATAGAATGTTCCCGCCTTTCCATGGCTAGTATATTCCCATTAGTTCAAGGCTCTTCCGGAATCGGAGTGAGTAAACTTACCTCGGCTTGGAACTTTGAGGTGCCCAATCGAAAGTGTGTGTTTCTTCTCGAATGACCGCCTCTTGGCCGAGACTCGGGAGTTGTTCAGGCTGTTGTTGTTGTGCCACGGAGTCAATCCCAACTCGTGTAGGAGCGGCCATTGTTGAGAGGATGAGGAAGAAGAACATGAAGAAAGTGACGAGGAATCGTGAGCAGAACATCATAAAAGTCGTAGTAGACGAGATAGTGAAGGTGGTGACGCGGGACGGTATTCAAAGCGGAGGTGGGAGAGGAAGGTGCCGCGCTGCAGTACCCTTCGAGTCGACGTGGCTCTTATATGTAAACCAGACCTAGAGCACTAGGAAGCCACGAAGACAGACTACACCTTCATCCGCGGCATAATACGACAGCTGATCCTTCCTTCCAGGAGGCGAGGTTGCGAGGGAAATGATGCTTCGCAATGCCACGGTAATAGCAGTACCTTGCGGAAGCCTTCCGGGACGTATTATTTGGTGCAGGTTAAGCTTCAATTACTTGGCTTACGAGCGAGCTTCGTCGTTTCTCTCACAGCGTCAGCCTTCCCAACTGGTGCAGGTCAACGCATGGAAGGACACTCACATCAAACGAGGTCAAGGGGCGGCGCTTGCAAGGCCGGTCCTTGCTACGCCGCGGTGATTCGCCCCCAGTGGCCAGGAGCATGATACAAGTGGCGATAGCTTGCCAGCTAGCACGGCTAGCAGGCCCACTCTAGCCCTTGTTCGCGATGCAATGGAACGCAAGGAAAGATTCTGTAGAAATGGGTCAGTGGACAAGCCGCCGCAGACATTCTGCTGCGAATCTCATGGGTAATCAAGTGCACAAACAACGCCGCAGCCATTTACACCGGTCATCCTTTTCGGACTCGAGACTTTCGTCGGTCGACATCCGCCGGTACTCAAGGAGATATGGAGTCCTAGCAAAGTCGGAACGTAAGTGGAAGAAGCTTGAGAGGCGGACGCACAAGTGCCGAGCAAACTACTCAATAAGGAATGCGAATACGCTTATTGATTTCTTCTTGAGGAAATCATCTACCTCTGGCTTTCTTGGAATGCAGGGCTGCCGACGTTCATGGAGCACTAAGCAGAAAGGATCACTTTATGGATAATATGCATGTAAAACCTTCAGTAAAAACCAATATGCAAAAAGTGACAAGACGGAGCGGGCAGGTATACAAGGAAAAACGACACAAAATGAGGTACTCAAAGAAGATTCAATCATCGAAGGACCCGACGTCGTAGTTCTTCAAGGGATCCTTTCTAAGGGCTTCCGCTTCGGACGTTGGCGCGGCGGTTTTGGCCCCGGATTGCTTCACCTTGATTACTGCATCTCCAACCGGCACCGCCGTAGCCTTGGGTAGGCTTTCATCCTAAAGGTACGCGTTACTTAGTCGACCGCGAAGTACGCCAAAGAACCAAATCACTGATACGTACCTCGTCTCGGAACGGTGTAAACTTCGGAGGTGCAGCGGGGGATGAAGCAGCGGAAGACTCTTCCTGGGCATCAACAAATATAGCGAAGCCCTTAGCAGGGGCTTTCGCCTTTGATGATGATGAGCTTCCACTGCTCCTGGACGTAGACGCAGCTTTAGTGGGAGGTGGCGGTGTATCATCTGTGTCCCGGTACGGTACGATTTTGGAGCTTGAACTGCCTGAAAGCCCAGACGAGGCAGAAGCTATTCGTTTCGCTCGACCGGCTTGCTTGATAGTCGATCCTTCCAGCTTCTTTGTCTCCGGTACGTTTTCCTTGATCCTGCCTTTACGCGTGCCTAATTCCTGCCACCCGGACTTGCCTCCTGCGACAGAATCTTCGCCTGTGGGGTCAACAAATATCTGAAGGCGGCTGCTCGATGACGACGGCATCGAAGGAATGGCAGACCTTCCCGACCCAAGAGTTCTGGACGATGACGAAGGGAGGGTTGACGTAGTTGCAAGGGCTTGGCGCTGACTTTGCTGCGATGTCGATGTCGTTCGAGGAGTGGGTTCTACAGTTGGAGTGGACATGTTGGTCATCATTCTCTTCTGGAAATCTTCATATCGGGCTTTAAGGTGATCCAAAGGCTGGGCCCTTCTTGCGATGCCCAGGGAATAAACCCCGTCTGCCTCTTGCTTCCTACACAACCGGTCCAGTCAGATGCGAAAGGAAGTTCGGTGGTACCTGAGGAGACTAACCTTCCATCTCGTTCCAGAACCGCGGCATGCTCTTCGTAAAGAAGTGCAAACTCTGCGCCGATGTCATTGGCAAGCAGAAACTTGTAGATAATGGTCGGCCGGTCCACATAGCTGGCGTACAGAAGCCACAGCTTCAAGTACTTCAAGTCGCCACGATATACACCGTCATTGTGATCCTTCAAGACTCTTGTAGCTTCTTCGAGAAGCTCCAAGAGGCCCGATTCCGCGCTATGCCCCTGGGGATAATTCTCCACTGTCCAGTTGACCAAACGGTGATATGCTTCCAAAGGGTCGCCATCTTCGTCTTCGAGGGCCAGCTCGACGTTTATTCTCAGTCGATTACGGGTAGCAGACAGCTTCCCTTCACGCTGAGAATGAGGTGTCGCCAGGAGTTGCGAAAGTGCTGTGACCCGACGGCCAGTTGCAAGTGGTTGAACGTTCTCCTTTGCGGCTTCTAAGAGGTCAAAATCTACGACCACCAGTTCACCATCCTGTGGAAAATCATCTGAGGACATGGTTGTTGGTTTGAGGGTCTTTCTCAACGGTGAGCTTGAAGAGTGGATGATGGTGGACAATGTCAAAGGCGTGTCCATCGTCCCTACTCCCGAACGCGCCTCCACGCGGTCACGTGATGGAACTCACCTGAGCGTCCCGAGGGGAAAAGTTTGTGGAAGAAAAGCATGCAGAGAAAGTCTAATGAAATATATTCAAACAATCCGAAAGCCAGACATGATTCCAGGTATCCCCCAACAACTACTAGTATCCACCTCCACTGGCACCGTTGACCTGTACGAGAAGTAGAGGAATATCGGTATTTAGCACGCGAAAAGAAACGCGGCCAACTGCCATACACAGCAGAGAATCTCTACTGCGGGCGGTTTAAGTGCTACTAACCTTTTCTTTCAAAGTCGAGACAAATTGCTGGTAACTTGGCAACACATCGGCCCGATCTTGAATGAGTGCGCTGAGTGCCCAAAGTCGGAGAGGAGGTTCGCCGTCTTCCTTCACGATGTATAGGTGAGGATAGTAAGGTCCACGTCTCATTTCTCGAATCTTCTGGATGATGGCGTTGACGCGCTCCGAGAAAGGATTTCCAAGGACCCGCAGCGTAGTCTAAAAGATAGTCAGCACGGTTTACCCAAGACTCAATCGAAGAAAAGCGATCTCACCTTGCCACCACGGAGCGTGTCGTAGTTGGGAAGCTCAAAGACATCCATGATCAATTGAGGAACTGAATCGCGTCCGACCCACAGGAACATTGTCTGTCCATCTTCGATCAAATACAAGCCATGACGTTCGAGTCTTTCCGAAGTGAGGGGAAGTGATGGTGGCAGGATAACGCCCTGTTCACCAATTGTACCAGCCTACAGAACAAGTCAATTCAGTGTCTCCCAAAAGGGGTCGAATACTCACCTCAGCGGGCATGTTGTGCAGCGAATAGAAGTTCGGGTACAGATAGGGAATCAGCAATTGCGAGGGAAGGGAAGTGAGCAACGCCTGAGCATAAGCTCGAATATCCGGGGGGATCTGGGCACTTTGACGAACTCCGACCTATAAATAGTTGAGTACATCATCCCAGAAAATCGATATTCGGTGCCTCACGTTCTTCAATAATCCAAGCACGAGAACAGGGAGCATCTTCAGATTCTCCGAAATCGCGAGCTGAGCGCTGGCGCCCGCACCACCAGATGTCATGCTCGTCTTGTAAGCGAGGAGAATATCTACCAAACTCTTCTGAATATAATCACGGCTGTCTTCGAGTTTATGAGTGAGGGACCGCTCGACGGCCTTGTTCGCGAAGAACGTGGCAATGGCGACTTGATCAGCAGAAGCGAAAACTTCGGACAAGTTGGACGTTGTAGGCAGTGCCTGAGTGACGACTCGTATCCGCCTTTCACCATAGCAGGTAGTATGGAGGACCGCAGTTTGGAAAACCACGAAGGGGGTGTTGATGTTCTCCTCGATCTGAATTTCGATCGCATAGGATTGATCCTGGGGCACAGCAGGCATGGCCAAGAGATCTGTGGAGCGAACGAAGAAATTGCCATGGAACGAGGACATCCTCAATCCTGATAAAGGCTTTTGAGTCAATCAATCCATGATCGAGAGAGATAAGAATGCAGACCTCGGGACGCCCGAACACGCATAACGGCTTCTAACATGATAGGCATTGCAAGAACTTCGCCAAACTCATGTGCAAACTTGATGGCATCTTCTGCCCGCCCAGCATTGAAAGCGGGATAATAGTAAGTTTGGCCGGAGGTGTAATGAGGCAAGCAAGCTAGTTGGTCGCCCTAAGTATAAGCGCCATGCATGAGAAAGGAGCGGATTTCGTACCCAAAGTGGCGACGTCTTGATAAGCGGCGCTGAACAAGAACATGTCCACAGAAACTTGAGCCCTCGAACACTCGATCGCAAACGTCTTGTAGAAGGGAACAGCGGCTTGGAGGAGGCCCGATTCCTTCGAGGTTCCCAAGGCTTTGGGGTCTTCTCGGTTCTTCAAAGCACCCGCGCCGGCACTAGGAAGACTGGACGACAGTACCATGATCTTACCACCGATTGGCGACTAGAAATCAAAAGTGCTGTTAGCCTTATTCTGCGGGTGGCAAGACATCGGACGGACCATCAACTTGAAGCCGGCTTGCAAAGCAGGACCCAAAGCACTACCGATGATGCTGTTGTCTTGGAACATCGTGCCAATTTTGTCCAGCAAAATTTCGAGCGACTCGCGTGCCTCCGCAAGATTGACAAGTAGATCATTGGGTTTGGGCAAGAATACGTCATCAATGTCGGAAACAACAAGCATCGACGATTCCGTGGTTCCTTGCTAGACCATTGTGAGCCTTAGAAACGGTGTCGGACTGTGTACATACCGGCAAGGAGAAGAAATAAAGCGACACATCGAAACAGACAATCGCCACTTTCGTCCTCCCGTCTTCATCGGGGATCCTGTCAAGGTTTTCTTTGATCGTCCTAGTAGCTGTGGCCACCATACCTATTCAAGGTAGTGTTAAAAAATCAGAATCTCGAAAAGATGGAAGATTCGTACCAGATTGGACAGCCGGGTTGCTCACGTCGATCAGGAAGATGTAAACGGCAGGTTGGGGTGGTCGAACCATGTATTCGGTGGGTGCAACGAATTCCACGACAGAATGATTCAGTTCGGCGCGTGTCCACCTATCACCTGGTTGATTTCTGGCTTGATCCCAGTCAAACAGCTGAGGGACTTCGTTCGTCATGTTGCACATGCAGCAACGCCAACTGTGTCACGAGAATAAGTGGCCGGCCAGGCCCAAAGTTCGAAAAAAGACCCACCGATTGCCCCCATCAATGAACTGAACGTATGGGTTGATGTAAGTCCTGCACCGCCGGCAACGAGCAATAACGGTATCACTGATTACAGGCACAGCATCATCACCCTCCTTCAATGAGCGATACGGTGTGAGGACGAGTGCCAAGGGTAGCTTGGACTTAGTCAACAGCGATGAGGTTGTCGGGATGGCATTCAAGGTGCTTCTCTGATAAGATGGATCCGCATTGGCGGTCGGTGAGGGAGAAATGCAGGAATTGGGTGGTAACCGAATCTCTGGGGGAGGGTTTTGCAACTCCCTTGGATCAGGCGGCGATGTCAGAAGATTGGCTGTATAAAGCTGGAATTGCTTCTGGCCCGCGATCCCCATTGACGCGAATTGATTGGCCAGGTTATCCACTGGTTGTCCATAAGGCGCTGCTGGTTGCTGTCCGTATGTCGGTGCGTTGATGTATTCAGGTTCAGTAGGTGCATAGTACGGCGCTTGACCGGCTGCTGCACCTGCCTGGGTTTGCTGGGACGCAAACTGGTTCTCTCCAACTAATCCAGGGGTAAACAACTGGGCTCCTCCCTGTTGTGCTGCAGTTCCAGCTAGGTAGCCAGGATCGAGACTGCTTTCACCCCCGCCATAATAAGCCTGTGTCTGCCCCGCAGCGTACTGTCGTCGCTTGCCATGGTGAGCAGGCGGTGGGGTGGCTGATGGTGCATTTTCGTCATAGACCTGGGGCGCTGGAGGCTCCCACTGAGTGCGACCTGTCGCAGTTTCTGCAAAATTCCAGATCAACACCTGGGGGCAATTCGAGAAGACAAGAGCTGACCAATGAAAAGGTATCTCTGGTTGTTGGCATCCCTAAGATCCTCCTTCAGCAACGCTATACGATACAGCCTGGATATCCATACCATTCTGCAGCCCATCCAGGAGGCAACTGCTGGGCTGGAGAGGCCATTATTTCGTGAAGTTCGTGGAGGAGGAGATGAGCGTGACGAGATAGTTGCAGTTGCCCAATCGCCACGTCCACCACAACTGATTGCAAACGTGGAAACACTGACAAATACCAAGCGTGGGAATGCCGCCTCTGGCGCGAGCGCTTTCCATGATTTCCGAGTGAGCGCTTTTCTGAGCGTCTGTCATCTCCCATCCGGACTGTGCCTTGTTCCCTTTCCGGGGTCGGGCTTTTTCTCCACATCTTCCGAAGAGCGGTCGAGGGTGCTTTGCATTGTCTTCGGCACAGGGATGATTATACATTGGTGAGATGTTTCGACTACTCTCAGAGCGCTCGCGCCTCCGGCATGCCAGCACTCGCTTGAAGGCTTCACATTTCGGTTGATCGACATCCGGCCAAGAAACAAAAGCTATGTTTGTGATGGTTGCAGGGTCGCGTAAATCGTGCACTGTGACTCTTTCACACTCATTCTCTCATCCTGTAATAGCCAGAAGAGACTCGCGTTGTACCTGATCGCCTCGCGCGTCAGCCTGGGACGACAAAGCGCCCCGGCTTTTCGAATGAAAAGGGCAAGGTGCTTGGATATTCGGTACCGCGGCATTTCTTCGACCTCGGAGCTCGAGCTCCGCTCGGTTTTTTTGGTCGTCGGCGTCAGTCAAACCATCAAACAATGCGTTCATGTTGCTGCCAACCTGAAGGTTAGTCGGTAGAGAATTGAATTGATGAAATAGGCCCCCATCAAGAAGGTGCATCGCATTGTATTCTATCATCCGTGATTGTTTCATTCATGGACTCTTGATAGACATCAAAACACGACCTACCATGGGGCCAGAGTAGACGAACAAGTACGGTAAGTATTCTGCACACTCAACTCAGACAGTAGCGGTCAAAGACGCGAAGTGTTCAGCTTTTTGGGTGCCAGGAGATCCCAGAGGCCGATCAGCTGGCTGTCACCCCTGCGTCCACTGACACCTGCCATGCCATGTAAGTCAACGCTGTGTCATGATCAAGATCCCCCGACCGTAGTCGACCTCTGAACGGGAACTGGCTTAACGAGTTCGGATGGGGTTTCACTTGCAATATTTCCAGAGCAGTTGCAACCACTGCTGAGTACTCGAGAAAGAGAGGGAAAAGCTACGGTCCAAGCTTCACCTTGCACTGGAGTGCCCTGGCTTAGTGTGGCAACTGTACATACATGGACACACTTCTGCTCGGATCAGATGGAGGGGATCGTCGCGGCGGATTGAGCTTGCATCAGGGTCGCTTGTCCCAATAAAGCTTGTGTAAAGGCCAAAGCTCATACAGAATAACTCTATAGATACAGATGGTGTAGCAAGGATACAATACAAATAAATAAATATGCGTCTGAAAGCTCAGGAGGATGGTGGTAATGAGGGGTTTGGCTTGTCAATAAATAAATGTCAGAGCCGCCGAGCAAAATACCCGTGATTAATCTATGTTTCGCCCGGAATAAAGCAAAATCGCCACAAGAGCACAAACGTCGAGCATTCCGTGATGAATCGCGGTCGCAGCGACGTTGAGGGAGACAGCAGTTTGACCCCTTGAGAGTGTACCTAACATTTCTGCGGGGTTATAAGCTGTGTTGTACAACTGTTCGGGTTTTCAGAGACCGTGTCATGAGTTTTTGCAGAGGTTCAATGAGAGAGCGAACTCACTCTGATTGAAGAGTTATGACTGGTCCAAGCATACGGCCTGCCTTTCACAGTCATTGTACGATACCTAACGTAAAAGGGTTAGGCACGTTGTAAAAATCGAGTTATAAGGGGAAAAAACACACGACAAATCCTGTGAGAGTGGAAGAAACTGCGAAGCGAGGCATCTAGGAACCATATCCTTGACTTCGACCACAGGTCGCTGATGCCACTCTACTTTTGCGACGACCTCGTTTTTGTCGTTCCGAATTGCTGTCATAGCAGGCTGGCCGAATGTAGGAGCACTTGTGGAGATGGAAAAACAGTGGCGAGCATTCGGCCCGAGGACTATGCAATTCAAAATATCGGGATTTAGGGCCGTAAATTGGAATGCGAGAAGTGGAGACTGCTCCGAAGGGGTTGCAAATGGCAGAGCACCAAAAATCGAAGGGGGGACTACTTGTCCGCTATTGCTCCCGCCGAGCCAGGCATGAGCGTAGGGGTTGTTGACGGACATGTTGAGTAGCTCGGAGAAGTTGGTCTTCGATGGGTCCGGAGGAGAACGAGAACGAGACTTGGAACGCTGTTTGGAAGCCATATCGATTCCCTTGTTTATATACTGAGGCCTCGCTTGAGTGTCCAAACGACTGCTTTTCCTCGATGAAACGAGCTGATTAGCTAGAAATCCGAGTACGAGAAGTATCAGATTCATCGGAGCACGAAAGGCGACGTTAGGATATTCAGAACACACCGAGGGTGATGACCGAAGCTGTATGCAAGCAAGCGGGTTGAGCCCTGATGCTCTCGAGTTTCGCTGCTCCTGATGTTTGGCGTCGATCTGTGGACGTATTAACTGTCAGTTCCCCTAGAGGCCAAACACACTGACACAATCATTCAGTGTCATGGGAAAGGAAAGGGATGGGTCGATTCGAAGTGCGATGTAAGGGTTTCCTTTACAGGACTCGAGGCGCATAGCACATATCGGTAAACTTACGTTCATTTGCACTCCCTTTCAGTTACCGGATCGCGATAAAAGCAAAGTGTGACAAGGTGTAACACCCTGGGGCTACAACCGCTACCCATCTGCAGAAACTTTTGCGATGAGGCCAGGGCGCTCGAAATCGCGCTCGCCTGGGATGTCGGGCATAGGACCGGCGGGGACGCGCTAGGAGCTGTTGTCCGAGCTACACCATTTAGCAAAAATGAGGGTGTGAACCAAGTCGAGTAGCGAGGTATATTCCGAGCAGCTCTTCCCGCCAGCATACCGGAAATTCAGACAAAAACTAATCGACAACAAAGATTTTGAACTGCGACTGGAAGTAAAAGCTTCAACTATCTCCATATGGAAACACAGACCAGGTGGTCCCGGCGGTATGTATCCTTAGGATCTCAGTACAGTAGGTAGAAACTGAATATCACATCATGATCATACGCAACCTGTTCCACGGGCGAAGAGAGATTACCATAAGGTGAAGAATTTGTTAGTGCGAGAGTGCCCTTATTCTCAAATTAGGTTCGCCCTGTCAAGGTTCGGAAAACTATGCAAGACCAAGGTGAACTGTCACTATTCACTCCCCATGCCAAGTACTTTGACTTTTTAATGACGTCTTCTGGAGTCTCGAGAACGAGTCGAGCCGGAAAATCTTGCTTAAACATCAATTCTTATGTCTCTTCATTGGCTTTTTGCAGCAGCGCACTAGCCCTACACCGGCTTTCCTATCATATCAAAGTCCAGAAAATCGAGGCTCGGAGCGTGCACCTTCCGTGACAGGCTAAACTCAAATGGATGGGGTAAACGGTGATAGGCTGTCAGGTACTCATCGGACTTCTGGTACTCGACAGCACGGATCTCCTGTGTATTGTGTGGGCTACTACTATGAGATGGAATTCGGGTTAAGATACCATCCACAGTTACAGGGCTTGGATGCATGAGCTTCATCTCCTCTGTTTCGGATGAGAGTTCGGATGAGCGTCAGTGCCGGGGCGGCGTGCGCCGGACATAGGACCTCTTTAGTTCGATGAGCGTCGTCGGCGAGGCTAGAAGTGAACATTCAATAACCCTGATCATTCTACCCAAAGGTTTGAGCTGGAGAAATGGACTCACCCAGAGATCGAGAGGTGAGATCATTGCTCAGTTGACCAAGGTCATTCTATGGCCTCCCACCTCCTGTTACGGGCGGCGTTGATGTCGTTGATTGCTGACCGGTGCCGGCTTTGCGCTCGAGGCGCTTGAGAAGAACACCGGTACAGCTCTCAAGAGCTTGAGCCTCTTCGGGAGTGGGATCTGCACACCCAGCCCAACGGATGCGAAGGTTTTCGTCAATAAGGTAAACGTATCCAACCTTACTGTTGGTCATTCCCGTTGCTTCGCGAACGTACTCCATATTTTGGGTGGAGACGAGATAAGTTTCATGAAGTTCGGGAGGAACGTGTTGCCGAAGTTTGCCGAGGAAGAGGTTGACAAGGAAAGCCTTGAGCAAGTTTTCCTGGAGATTGATTTGGACGTATTGGTATTGGGGGTGCGAGGAGAACCGTTTATGGGTAGGCTCAACGAAGCCCTGGGCATGCATCTGAGAATGTTTGTCAGTCGTTTAGCAGCAACTCTACCTTAGCTGAATGAACTTACCTCTGACATTTTCGTGCTGAGCATCGCCAGAACGGTGATCTTTCCGAAGCACATCTCCGTGGTATTCTTTGTGGACTTGTCCAACAAGGACTTTCCTGAGATGTTTGGTAGATATAATGATTTCTGTCGAGTTGTTAGGTTTGATAAATCCTTCGCCGTTCAGTTCGGGGAGGTACTCGCATCATCTCGAATGAGAACCTTTGGAGCAATCCAGGTCTTTCCACCGTGTCGACGGGTCATGTTCAAATCATGAAAGTAGCCTTTCGTAGCTTCCTTGACACTTGACCAAATCAGCTATCTTGTTTATCACTAGAACGGAGTTGGACCCACAGATGGCGTCGCTGCGCTGTAAGGACGTCGTTGTCCATCATTTCCTTCATCCTCTGAGTTTTGGTTTTGACAACAGTAGTCGGGCGTTCCCTGACACCAAGCGGACGCCCAAGAGGTCCTAGTTCGGGCACCTTGGGGGACGAACCCTCTCCCGTAGAAGTAGACGCTTCCGGTTGAGCACTCGGGGTTTTCTGTTCATGCTGCTCAACCCGTACGATCGGTGAAGCGTGTAAATACCGCCGTGCTGGAGCTAGAGGTCTTTGGCGAAGCAGAGAGTTGCGTACTGCTTGCATCTCTGGGCAAGCGTTCGCGGTCGTCGAGGATGTGTTCAAGTCAAAGCTGCCACCTCAATTTCTCCTCGCCTGACGTCGGAGCACTGCCACCCATTCCGGAGGCCGGATCAAAGATATGGTCCCGCCCTTGTTTGTCTGTATTGGTTTCAGAAGTCAAAGCCCTTCACAGTCCGCTTCGCTTGCAATTGCAGAAACGTTCAGCAACTTACACCTGCACCGTTGGCACCACTATGAGATGGACAGCACCGCCAGAACGACGTGAAATAGTCCTCGTACTAGTCTCAATAACCGCGTACTTGCTTGCCTACAACATCGAAACGTCTCTGAGCTACGTCGGAATCGACCCAGTCGCCGCCCAGGGTGCAGTATTTCGACGTATCGGTTTGGGGAAGACCAAGGTGCTCGGACGGGATGGACGCAAACCTTCTGGATGGAGAGACCGCCTAGAGCTAGAGATTTTTGGGTCGTGGGGCTGGGATGAAAACCACATTTCTGGGGACGGAGATGAGCGGAGGCAATCGAAGGGAACAGGACGACATGGCGCTCAGTGGATTGAGAGGAGAGAGGCACGAGCGCTTGACAGCAGACGTTTTGGGGAGGATACAGTTAACGACTCTTTTCGGTCATGGAAGGACGATATACCGTTGGTTAACGTCGTGAAGCACGTTCCCGGTACGCCATTTACAGTTTCTCTTGTCCTTGCTTCACTAAAAGGTATCTCCTCCTAGGTTACACCATTCTTGACAATGCCATTGTCTATAACGGGACCGTATTCCTGGTAACAGAGGACAAATCAAGTCTTCCTCCTGTAAAATCCATTGTCGAGACCACTGGCAGCAGTCATGATCAATGGCAGGTCGTGACTAAAACGGAAGCCCTGACCCAAGTCGGAAAGTACGGTGGATTGTAGGTCTACTTCATTTCTTTTTGCTTCACGAGACCCACGAAGAGTTGCATACAGCATTTCCGGAGTTTCCTGGATGTCTCTCAACGATCGACCTTGTGAGTCTGGAATGCTTCAGCTGCGAGCAATTAATTGATCCCCCCGATAGGCAACACGACTTTAGTTGATCTATGGCGGGTGTATAGCTCCCTCGACCAAAAGATCGATGCCCAAGGCCATACGAGTCTTCCACCCCCACGTCGTCTCATCTTCCCTCGCCTCCCCTACTTTTCTGACCCTGATCCTGAAGACGCAGCTCAAGAACCAGAACGTCCCCGCACTGACACCGGGCTTGATCACTTCCTGCTCAAAGCCGCATTCGCTCAGCTAGACGTACAGTATCGCCAGGATT
Source organism: Candolleomyces efflorescens (assembly GCA_027579765.1). Classification (NCBI taxonomy): domain Eukaryota; kingdom Fungi; phylum Basidiomycota; class Agaricomycetes; order Agaricales; family Psathyrellaceae; genus Candolleomyces; species Candolleomyces efflorescens. The sequence continues at coordinate 80,845 of JAMZDL010000099.1, forward strand.
GGCAAGACTATCACAAAATGAGTGTCCCATTTGTCTTTGAGAGGCTCGTCATCTCCGACCGCTCAGCCGCAGCACAATCGGTCAATGACGGACAGCCTGAAAACTCGCCACCCTTTGCACTAGAAGCCTCTAGCCATTGGTGGGAGCCTGTGCGTCGAACGCTGGTGTCTTACTTTGACAGGCTGGGTGACGAAGCTAGCGATGCGGATGGCGGTGACTCAGGCTTCTGGGGCCGTTCAAAGTCAAAGAAGGTGATCGCTTTCATTGACAATCAATCCGACTCGACAAAGAGTGGGAAGTCGGCCATGATTCCAGAGGATTATGATTGGCTTGCCCGGTCTCTCCGTAAACTTGGAAGAGACAACGGATATGAAGTCCATGTCATCTCTACAAGCTCAGTAGACACGACATGGGAGGAAAAGATGGATGTGATCATCAGGTCGACGGTAAGAGCCTCGTTTCCATTGGATGATCGCTGGTCGGGCCTTCTCTAACGACGCCAAATTGAAATTGAAATTAGATTGTTATTGGCGTGCACGGGGACCACCTTTTCGACGCCATGTGGATGCGCCCGTCTTCCAAAGCGACATTAATGGAGCTCTTTCCCCAAGGCACCTATTCAGGTGATAGAGAACTGGTCATGCGAGCATTAGGCCTCAATTACATGGCATGGTGGACTGACGAGTACGTCGATCGTGATATCTCTACCAAAATTATCTGACATCATGCTTCGCCAGCCATTTCTCAGGAGAAAGCTTACCTGCGCCCACCAAAGACAGCAATCAACCAGTACATGTCAATGTTGACAAGGTCATCAATGAAATACACGCCATATTATCTAGAAAGGAAGGACAATGAGGACTTTTAGCCACCGCTTTTGCTTTGAACGGACCGATACTTTCAAGATGGGTTTTACTTGTAGGTCATCGACTCCCATGTAGATTTAGCACTTTCGTTTCAGCACCTTCTTTACCATACCCACTTTCTTTACCCTCATACATGTGATCGTAATACGTGCGGTCTAGAGCAAAAGCAAGGTTGTTCACCTTCGTCTACGTATGACATGCGGCTGGTATGATCGGACAAGACTCAAGAGTACCTCGCCGCAGCTGTTTCGAAACCCGATTATTGATCATTGTTCATTAAGGCCAACATGCACCGTGCCATCGATTTCATTTTCGTGTTCTGGTAGCATACAAACCATGTCGTCGGCCCTTACCTTACAGAATTTGCCTCAGTGCTCTCAGCGTGGATGGCCCTCGACGGCTAACAGTCGCCGGCAACGGATGTGTCGGATCATCACTAGCCGGCAACGAAGTCTCCTGCTTGTCGGGTCCCTGCCGGCCACCAACGTCAGCTGTGCGCTCAAATTCCAGCTTGACCTGGTCTGAACCTCAGTGCTCAAATCAAAAGGGAACTTGCAACCATTCTATCTGTGCGTGCAATCTCAAGAGATTTCAAGCTGATACCTTTCCATCACGGAAGATCAGTCAATCCAGAACTCTACGTGTATGTTAGGCCCTCAGTGGCCCGGGCAAATCCCATGGCCTGCTCGTTATGGCGGCAAATGACCAGACCAGTGGAAGCAACATTGACGACTGCGTTAACTGGGTTACTGTTGCTATACTAGAGCCTATTTTGCTCGACCTAGACCTATGTTGAAGGCAAACGCTGTCTGAATCCTGCGCTGCCTTGACTTTGAACCGGAGCTGCGGACCCAGAGCAGCTACATAGCCTGCCCAACTTTCTTCAGAGACGTCGACCACCTCAAAGCAACTTAAAAGGCTCCAGAAGGCCGAGGAAAAGCCTTCGGAAGCAGAAAGGGCCATTGGTTTGGCGATATCATCAGACCAATTGCGTCGGGCCGAACGAGTCAAGGAACCCCTTTGACAAAAAAATCATAACGTCAGGATCCGCTTTGCGGTGGAATTGTCTCTTTTAAACTGTCGACCATGAAGCTTCTTCACCATAATTTCCTCTTCTCCCTCTCAAGGAGGTTCATCTCTCCCCCGGTACCCACTCTTCTCCCTCTTCCGTTATCTCGTCCTTGGCAACTGCTATTTGAAGATGTCCGACCAGACAGGCCATTCAGATGGGGTAAATGACGCACGACTTAGATCACTGTCCCTGGACACCCCTCAACTATCCATCCTCCCTTCCGCCAACTCCTCGACCACTCACGTACAAATCAATTCGGAAACCAAGACCAATGGTTCTCTGAAAGATGCCCACCTTCCGCCACTACACAGCGCCCCAGGACACGGGGAGAGTGCTCTGCCTGCAGACAAGGAGGGCGAAGCTATCGAAAATATTGAGGATGATTGGGAATGCGATCCAGAAAACGCGAGAAATTGGCCGTCATCGAAGAAGTGGACGGCTGTATCGATCGTAAGTGTCATCCTCTACTTTCCCGATGCGTCGCTCACGAATCTTGTAGGTCTCCTTTTACTGCTTTGTATCGCCGTTGGCTTCCTCCATGATGGCGCCTGGTATTCCAGAGCTTGCAGTGAAGTATGGGATCACAAATAGCACGGTGATTGCCCTGACTCTCTGTATTTTCTTGCTTTCGTTTGCCATCGCTGTACGTTGTTTTCGGGGTGCGATTTTGCTGCCGTTTTCTGACCTGGTATCTGCAGCCCCTCATCCTTGCTCCTCTATCGGAGATGTATGGACGTACATGGGTCAGTACTATTTGGGCTGCTCCCTATGCTCGAGAAGCTAATTCTTCATCAGGTCCTCCACATTGGAAATATCTTCACGATGGGCTTCAGCTTCGGCTGTGCGTTCGCGCCGAATACAGGAACTCTCATCGCATTCCGCTTCTTATGTACGCCTATAATTTTTTCGTCTGAGTTGACATTAGTTTAATTGGTGTTCATTCAGCTGGGCTTTCCGGTAGTGCTCCTATAGCCTGTGGTGGAGGATCCGTTGGGGATCTGTTTGCTGAGAAGGATCGTGCTTCAGCTATGGCGCTTTTTAGCTTGGGGCCTCTAATCGGTGCGTAATTTGTTCCCTCTGGCAATTCCCCAAATCCTAATAGTCCGTTCAGGACCTGTGGCTGGACCTGTAGCCGGTGGTTTCATCACTCAAGCAATCGGGATTAAATGGGTTTTCATTGTTATTGGCAGTAAGTTCCTCTCGTATTTTTCACTCGCACGCGCCTCATCAAATTCTCCAGTCGTTTGTGGGATTGCCTCGGTCGTTGGTATCCCTTTGCTCAAGGAAACGTATGGGCCTGTCATTCGCCTTCGACGCGCAAGAAAGGCTGCAGATTACGAAAAGGCTGCTAAAGGCCACCCTCATTTGGAGGCTTCACACGGAGATAAACTCAAGATCCTATGGGAGAATCTTGCTAGGCCCATCTCTATGCTCTTTCAGAGCGCGATTTGCTTCATTTTGTCATTGTACATGGCAGTGTAAGTTGCCTTGCTTATTCATTCAACACCGAGCTCATGGTGACCTTTCCAGGATGTACGGTATCTTCTACCTAATGTTTGCAACCTTCGCCCGTGAGCATCCCCGGTCTCCTACATCTACGCACCCAACTAACATTGACTTGCAGAATTCTTTGCGGAGACATACGGCTTCAAAGCTGGCGTCGGTGGTCTCGCTTATCTTGGATTGGGCATCGGATTCCTGCTTGCCACGATCTGCGGAGCCAAATTCGCAGATGCCATCTACCAGACCGTACGTTTCTCATAACCTGTTCGCTGAAATCTACTCACATATCCTAATACAGTTATCCGCTCGTAATGGTGGTGTAGGCACACCAGAATACAGAATCCCCGCTCTCTTCTTTGGCTCCTGGTTCGTTCCGATCGGACTCTTGTAAGTAATCTCTAATTATCGTGAGATTCTCGCTGACGGTTGTTCAGCTGGTATGGCTGGTCTGCCGACGCCAAGTTACACTGGATCATGCCAATTATCGGCTCTGGTATCTTTGGATTTGGTATGATGACAACTTTCCTGCCGATCCAATTGTACCTGGTCGACTCGTTTGAGTTTGCCGCAAGCGCTGTCGCTGCATCGGCTGTGAGTGTTTTCTTCGCAGATTCCATCGTCTTAGTAGCCCTCTCAACTGATCACGATCTCGTCTAGCTCTTCCGTTCTCTTCTAGGCTTCGCTTTCCCCCTCTTCGGAAAGCAGATGTTCGACAAGCTTGGACTTGGACCCGGAAACTCAGTGCGTCTTCACTTACGCATCCATATCGCGACGATAGACGCTGACCTTCCTTTTTACCCCAGCTGCTCGGAGGGTTGGCAATCCTGCTTGGTATCCCGTTCCCAGTGTTCCTGTGGTACAAGGGCGCAGCTTTGCGAGCAGCAAATCCCCTTACGGCCAAAGGGGCCCAGCCCACGGCATCCCGCTCCTCATGATGAACACACGCTGCATACGGGCAAAAATACAGAACTCTATTCCATTTTCTCCAAGCCTGAACCTGCACCATATCCGCTCTTTTAATCACTTATACCGTAACTGACTCGTAATATCGCGATTCTCCACATGTGAGCACACTGATACCATACATCTACCGGATCACATCTCTGTAGCATTATTTTTGTCCACTCATCATATGTAGAGGCACTCAATAAATTTGCCTTAGAACTGATCATTGAGGAGACTGGTCAGGCCAAGGTAAGCCACATCACGAACATATGTGGGAAAGGATTCAGAAGATGTGAGATGTGGACTGCGCACAGCTGGCAAGCTTCATGATGCATCCTTGTCATGTTCTCCTTCTTCACATCGCAGGCCGTCACCAGCGACAGCCGTAGTCCTCAAGGCGCACCTCATGATCTGCCTATAGCATCTTCATCTTCAAATTCACTAGAACCCCGCATTCCACCAGAGCTGATCAGCCTCGTTATCGATGCCTTGGCTCGGGACGTCACGAAATCAAACCGACTCCCTGCAGGCATTGCTGCAGATGTCCTTGGTTTCGAAACAATGTTGCCTTCACCGAGCGAGGACCCATATATTCCGATCCGTGGAGCTGGGCTGCTACCAACGAGCAGACGACCCCGATGGCAGTATAGTCGATGTCGACGTTCGCCGTCTCAAAGGTTTACTAGATATAATGGCCAGGAACGAGGCCCTAGCCTCGTACATCCTATACTTCAGAGTCAAAATGACGCCATTCATTCGATCCCAGCATGACTTGGACACCTTCAACCAAATTCTCCCCGGTATCCTGCGGCGCCTTCGTTCGCTCACGATGTTTGTTCTCGAGAGTCCGAGCATGTTCCAATGGAATAAGTTATCCACCGAGGTTCATGAAGCTGTGAAACACTGCTGCTCGCTACCAAGTCTCCTGCGGCTCGACTTCCAAGGATTTTGGGATCTTCCGCCCCCTTTGATCTTCTCTCCCCCTTCCTTGCAAAAGCTAAGCTTGCTGAACATCTCCGGTGACCTTAGCGTCCAGAGAGAGGAGGCTCCGATCCCTGTAGCATGGGCGGGGCGCCTCAAGGTGTTGAACTCCCAGAATGCTGCGACTCTTATTGCCCCATGCACTCTCACTAGCCTATCCTCTTTCGCCGCTTTAGAAGGCCTAGGATTATCGGTCAGCAACGATTCCGACGTTCAGACCCTTCGTCGCTTCATCACAGTGTGCAGAGACACACTGCAGTTCCTTAATGTGCTTCTAATTCCGCATACAGGTGAGCCTGGTCTAGATCCCAGTCTCTGACGTAGTTATATACTCACGAGAACATTTCAGGGTGGGCTCTGGACGACGTTGATTTGTCCTACCTCCCTCAGCTGACCCGATTTGGTCTGTTCGTGTGTCCCGGAGAACAGCAACCCACCTTGCAATGTCCTGGATTCATACCCACTCTTATCAACGATTGCCTTCGTACCCAAGGGAATCTACAGATGTTATCTCTCTTCATCACGTTCCGTACATCCTCGTTACCTTCCGGCGAATCAACCGGCTTTTTGGGGAACCAGGAATCGTGGGGAAGGCTTGATGAACACCTGACCAGCGGCGCAGCGTCAAGGCGTTTGCAGACGGTGAACCTCGTTATTGTCGTCACCATTGACGGAGACGGCCTCGATGCAGAGGATCCCGAGGATCGGTTTGAAGACCTGGAAACCCATCTCATGAACGAAGTCCGGTCATCTTTCCCCAGGAGTGTGGAGAAAGACCGTATTACGATTGAAATCGATGTTAGGCGACATCCGCGTGCCCAGGGTTCGATCGTCTAATATGGACGAAACAAGGTGCGCAACCTCGCCGCTTTCTGATCGTTGGGCGTATCTGACTTACTTTGGGCCAACGTCTGGGCACTCACTTTTCCATTCTTGAAAGCACATGGCAAGCGAGATGAAATGTCCGCGCTAAGGTAACTCGCTGTGGCGTAGGCTCATGGAGAGTGGAAGGGAGCAACTATTTAAACGCGCTCTCGAGTCGAATTGTGATCTTTACCACATCATCAGGAGCTCCCACCTCTTCCAACCAATCCCGTAATCGCTCAACCTGACTTGATATGAACCCCCCATCTCTTTCCTCGCCCGCGCCTGTCGCCAGCGATGGTCCCAAATTACCCCCAGAAATGCTAGACGCTATTTTCGACCATTTGGCGTTCACCAAGAAAGATATCAGCATCTACCGTACACTGTTGCGGTGTTCCCTGGTATCCCGCCAGGTTTCTAAGAGGTGCCGGATGCACCTGTTTCAGGAAGTGAACCTCGGTTGGTCGAAGGAGGCGTTAACTGCGCAGGAATCCCAATCCATAACAACCGGTACTGTTCCTGGATTCGTCGGCATTCTTCTCGACGATCCTCCCCTTTCAGAGCAGGTGCATTGCCTGAGGGTAAATCCGGGGTTCTACTTGAACACGGATCACTGGAGCGAATTCTGCGACAACCTCCCTATCATCCTCGAACGCTTGACATCCCTCCGATCATTTGCCTTGACCCATGGCTCTGATCCCGATGCACTATCGGTTTCCTGGAACTTCATCCCAATCGCTGCGCAGGCTGCAATTCGAAGATGCTGTACCCGTTCCACGATCCGGTCCCTAGAATTCCGTGGATGTGTGAACCTTCCGCCGTCCCTTATATACTCCTGCTCCCCCTCCCTCACCACGCTCTACCTCTCCCTCAGCCGCGATGCCTCCACCACAGGCCCAGAGCAGATATCCGATGTGGATAGCACCAGCATTTCGCCACGACCGCCTTGGTCGTTAAGGAGGCTGGTGTGCCAGAATGTGCTTCCCCTGCTGCGTTCCGTTATTATTAGGCCGGTAATCAGCGACGAGGAGGGCGGTCCATTCTCATCCCTCCGGCATGTCAATGTCGCCGTTTTAACGAATCACGATGCAAGCTTGGTGGCACCTCTCTTGCTCCAGTCGATGCAATCCTTACAGTCCCTGGAAGTGTCCTTCACCTTGTCGACTGGTAAGGGACCTCTCATTCCTCGTAATGCTTTCAGGGTCTCACGTTTGCCTCATTGTAGACGAGACCACGTTCACGACAAACTGGGTGCACCTACCGTCCCTGCAACGGTTCCATGTGTCGATTTACTGCGTATGTGACGCGCATCCTACCCTGCACTACCCTCCCGAAATCTCCAACCTCATCTATCAAGCCGTCCACAACCAAATCTCGGTCGGAAACCTCAGCATTCATGTTACTTGTCAAATGGCGTACGTTCCTCTGTCAGATGGAGACGCGATTTTCAAAGACGACGAGGGTTGGATCCTCCTGAGTGAACGCCTCAAAGACACATCTTTCCTGCAGTTGAGCACCCTCCGCCTATCGATGTCCATCGTTCTGGCGCAGCAAGACGAGGAGATCACCAGAGGGGTCTGTGAGGACGTGGAGGGGCGCGTTAGGAACGAACTTCTGGAACGATTCGAACAGCCTGGGCGCAGCCTGGAGCTTGCCATTATGGCTCAATCGTTCGTAGAACTTGTTCCCGACTCGGAATAGGCTTGCGGATTGGCTAACTATCAGGTGAGTATGTCATGCCTTTGGGTCCAAGGCTTGTTCTGAATTCGGGCTTCCTATTGCAGCCGTCTTGCAGTGCGAAGCCTGCTTTTTCGATCGTCACCGTGCTCTTGTAGTAGCATTGTACTTTCGCGCACAAGTAACTTATATAAATGTCGCCCAGAGTCTACCAGGTGACTTAACATAATTATCAAATATTATTCTCTGTCTTGACTACCGTGCTCCTTGAAGAACAGACATGCGACTTCTTGTAACTTCTAACTTCTGACGATCTGGGACAATGTTCAGGTTACCATCAACTCCGGATTACCGAGCCTACTGCAGATATCACATTGACAGAATCCGCCGTGCGCAGCCCTGCGCTCGCATCCCGATCAGCTTGACTTGGTTCTCAATTCATTGGTTCTGGAGTCGAGTGAAATGTGTTATCCGACCATCAGTCCAACAGCATCTTGCCTTCCCAGTCTCAGAGCTCAGGTAAAAATGGACTTTCTCCACAGCTCCAGCCGTCACGATGGCATCGAAGTTCTGCGAATATACTCTTATACATGGCTGGGTGGTTCTGGCCCCATTAAATACCTCAACAATTTGATGAAGACCGTTGCGGTTCCCGAGACCCTTCCTTGCCAAGGCTTTCACCGCTGACCAGTGACCACCCAATTGGCGTTACTTACATCTCGTCGGAGGGTAACCTCGACCAGAACCCTGCCTCGTCTTGTCCCCGCACGCACGAAAAAGAAGGTAAAATAGGTGGCGGACAAGAAATTTATTGTGGAGAAGATAAGGAGTGCCGCACCATTTCGAAGGTCGATCTTGGCGCAGAGTTCTCAGAGCGGGGCTCGTGGAATGGTCGAGACTATCGTCTACTATCAGTATGTTCCTAACCTCACTCAGCCGACCCGTTCGCATAGCTCCTTGATGGAGCTATTTTTGATCGAGGACACTGGTTTTGACGGGGTTGATTCGCCTTCAGACTTCTTCATAGTCTACTTTGTCGATATGGGATGGTGTTCTGTCATTTGAATATGTGCCCGGAATTTGACTCTGCCTTGCGGGCTCATTTAATAAAGGTTTCTGACCTCTTACACGTAGTGGGATCTCCCGACGCCGATTCATTTGCGTTCCCACAAAGTTAAGCGCCGGCGTCAGGCAGAATACCATCAAGGTGACTTTCGATGGGATTCCGTACGGAATTCTACGGGCACGATAACCATCGAGTTGAACGTTGAACACGTGCAAGTTTGGCCGAAGGGCACCAGAGATCCCGCTCGCAAGATATGAATTCATCAGAATCTCAGATACATAGGCGCCCCACCAGCAGATTTGCCTCAAAGCTTGTTCAAAGCCGGCTTCAATCAGCCTCGGCCTCAATCCATGACGAGATCACTCGCTACTAGTCGCTACTAACAAATCACTTGCAGTACTTACGATCGTCTCCAAGTCCCGAGGTGATTCTTGGCAAAAGGCTTGGGTGGAGCTCGCTTCGTTAAAGCAGTCCAGGGTCCTCGTCCGCTCGTTTTATTACGCTTCGTTCAATGCCATTCCGGAACATGGATCAGGTGAAGCTTTTTGTACAAAATTCTAGAAACGGGCTCTGTATCGCAGCGCCCTGCAGCTCATAGTCCCGAGCACCCAGCCGCAAAACACACTCGATATGAAATGTAATTTCCCGGCTTCCCGTCACCTTTGATAACGTGTGAGGCACGAACCAAGGTCCTTACAGTAAACAACAATAAATAGATTTCATGAATCACTGAAACCTCAAGGTGTCATATCAGTTCTTGTCGAGAACATAGAGTCGGGAATGTCAAGATGGGAGACGCCATAAGGGTCTGGCATTGAATCGTAGCCGATTGCTCAAACGTGCGTAGGGTTTTAGCAAACAACACCGTCTTGAATTTTTTTTCCAGAAGATCTCGAGTGAACAGTTTGAATGGCGTCTACAATTCGCCGCCTAGCAACTTTCTCTTATCTTCATCGCTCAGGTTTTGTCCAAATTCGGAGGTCGCCGTTGTGGCGTCCTGTCGTAAAAATGTCACAAGGTTCCAAGCGCCAGATATCGCAAAGATAACCAAGGCAGCGGGTATCCGAAGTCCGATCCAGGAGGTCTATTGGTGGAGCCATCGAGCTTTAAATCTCGAGGCTCATCAAGCCTCAAGGTGGGGTTTCGTCCAGGGACCTGGATGGGGCGCAGTGCCTGCGGGAGGAGGTAGGCCACTTAAGCGCTAATATTGGGCGATGTGAAGGGGAACAATGGCACGCCCTCCTGACGCATAAAGTTCATTCTACGCGAAACCGGGGTTTCCTAAGTCCCAGTTGTCCAATCGCCTTCCTTATCTTACTAGATATGTCGAAGAAAATATCGGGAGTGACACATGAAGGACGCCACTGCCGATCGGTTAGGCGCATTTGTCGAGTCATATGTCCACTTTTGAGCACCCGATACAGGGTAGATACGGATATTGAAAAGAAACAAGGGTCGCTAGTTCTTCTACACGTATAAAGTCACAGTTCTTTGAATCTGACTGGTGGGATCTGAGTTCATGGGATGGTCGACAGTCGGGCAGAGGATTCAATATTCAGGCGTGATAGCAACTCAGCAAGGGTCCTGAAGTAATTTGGGGTCGGGTAGCAGGGAACAACTGTAGCTGTCACTGAAAAGAAGCATGTTGTTTGGATCTCATGCGTGATCCAAACAAACTGGCTTGAATTCAAAGCACAGGACACCCCTTCCCGATGGAGCTGTGAGTCATCACCCGCCAGTGAAGTTTAAACAAGTACTATCATACTCTATAGCTACGGCTACAAGATTGAAACTATTACACTTATACATCGTAGGTGTATCGTGTTCCACAATAAATAACCAGACATGCAAGAAAAAATGAATACATTAACAATCAATGACATGGAACATCAGATCTGCGCCGAAGAGCTCCTTGCAGCCTACTCGCTCTCAACTGCTGAGAGATCGCTCTCTCCTGCTGGTTCACGGAGACTCGCATTCTCCTTTTCCTCCTCCGTATCTGGAGCGGATTTACTAGCACCCTTCCGCTTCGAGTTCGCTCGGCCGTTGCTAGTCCGCGCCTGAGTTTTGGTCCGAGGCTTTGTAGCCCGCTTCTTCGGTGGTGGAGAAGGAGGACGCTCAGGCTCTTCCACTACTTCTTCTTCATCCTCCTGTGGTACTTTCTTCGAATTCCTGCAGGGTTGAGCGCTGGTTAGAACACAAGACATAGACTGAATGTGCGAGATGAAAGACTCACCGTGTCGCTGTGCCTCTGCGGGTCCGTTTGCGTTCACCGCCACGTGGAGTACCAGGCGCGGGTGCCCGCCTAGAGGAATCGGGTCAGGTGCGGATTCGATTGGACAATGGCTGGAGACATACTTGGTACCCTTCTTTTTGACCGGCGTAGAGGGCCTTTCTACTTCTTCCTCGGGCTCTATTTTCACGTCGTCTTGTTCATCACTCTGAGCCTCGGATCTAGCAAACGATTCAACAACAATCGGAGGCCGGTTCTACCGAACACTTACATGGCGGTTTGGTCGGACTGGGCGGATATTGTCTGATTGCTTGGTCGGGAGCGAGAGGCGCGTTTTTTCTGACTAGGAGGCTCAGACTCTGTAGGTTCTGGCTCTGGCTCCGGTTCCCTGAAGGAAGCATCAAATGTCAGGAATGGCAGTGTAGAGGGGAATCGTGAGGGACGGACGCTACAGGGGGTGCACTTGCAGGCGCAGACTCTGGGGTTTCGTCAACACTTTCACTACACGATATCGTTCAGTATTCCATGACAGCGCCATGAATATAGATGTGTATTACCTCCTAGAAACTGTTGGTTCGCTGCGAGGCTCGGGTTCTTCGGCCTGCGGAGGCTCAATAGCGATGTACTCATAAATCTTGGCAACATCTTCCTCTTTGACATAATGTGAAGGTTTGATCTCCTTCAGCTGGTTCTGGAACTGCGATTTGAATTTGGTCCGGAAGCGCGCAAAAATCTTTTGGATTGCAGCGTTTTCAATCGGACATTGCTATGTTTATCATGAGCAAGGAAGGTCACACAGTGTTGAGAGCAGCGAGACGAACCTCCGTAAGATGGGATATCAATAAATCAAGTTTATGAATCGACCGATGGGCCAAGTCGGCTGGAATTTGAAGTTGATTCAGCACTTGGCAGAAGGACTTGCGATCCGTATCTGAGGAAAAGGTCAGCCAAGAGCTCGCCTTGTATTCACCCTGAAACCATACCTGATCTATCCTCATCGTAAAGGGCACCCAATAGTTGAATGGCAAGCTCAACGTGAGCCATCTGCGGTCCAGAATTTTCCTTTTCGGTACTGGAGTCGTAACGTACGTTAAACACATCGAAATGAACTGGGAAAACAGACTCACACTTGGACGGCTTTCGTTGGATCACTCCAGTCGACAATCATAAGGCCAAAGTCGTATGGTGTGATCATTTCTTGGTCTTCGTCAAGGTCATCTTGCATCTTCTTAGCTTGGTCGTATGCTGTGAGGAAGATCTATCGCGAGTCATGTTAGCTATTGTGTCGGTTGCTCCGCGTCATGTCACTTACAGACTGGATGCGGGATTGATTGGATGCGGAGGCATAAGAATATACTGGGAAGAAGTACGAAAGACATTGTCGGAGCTCTTGGTTCTCAACTGTCGACGGTGAGATGTAAAGCAAAGCCAGCGTAATCAAGACCTATGAAGGGAATAGTCAAATTAGGCAGTTGGCGAATAATCTTGATTCAGTGGCTTACATTTGGTTCGGTTATGATCCCTGCTAATACCAACTTGCAGATTCCGGTACAGACGATAGCCTGGGAAGCTGGATCATCTTCATTTTGCAACGACTGGATGAGGAATCCTGTGATTTGCTGGGCCTGTACACCATGGTCACGGGAGAGCGAAAAGAAGAGTTCAACAAAAAAACTCACGATGGCTTCCGAGTTCTTGAAAAATTCTTGGTCATACACGATCAAGAGGTCGAGAAGTACTTTCAGAACCTGAACTTTTAATTCAGGTGGTGAACTCTCGACCTGGCCGATGAAAAGTTGGAACGAGCGTAAAGCCATGTTCTACAACGGGGAATGAGTCTCCATATACCAATTGATCGGATTTCGGCATACCTTTGCGATCAAGCAACACAATCCTAGACTGACGAGCGCCTTCTCTCGGATTGCAAGCTCTTTCCGCTTTACAGAGGGTACGATGAGATCGGTAAGGATGCCTTCAAGTGTGGAGTTGTCCTCGAAACTCTAAGAGAGTTTCAGCAGCGCGATCGAGATCGGTGAGTTCAAACGTAACGCACCCCATTGACTCGCTCCAACACGGCGGTACACAACATGAGGCAACGAATATCCGTCATATCCACATTGCGTTTTTCTTCCGCACTCATGGCATCCCGATCCCGGGGCTTCCTAACAGACCGTCCACCGCGGCTGATCGCGTCCGTAGCCACAGATATATCGGCATCTTGGTCTTCGGGCTGTCGAGAACAAGATCAGCAGTTATAACGCAGTATCACACACACAACGTACGATGCCAAGTAGGTCGTCTATGCCTTCGACTTCCTCCGTTTCACGGAGCTCGACAATGATTTCGACAACGACCCGAATAAGGTCGCGTTCCGAAGGCATGATCTCTTTCAAAACGTCTACGCAACGTTCGATGAGACCAGGAGGCAGCTGGGGATGAGCCAGCATCTCCTCTAAACAAGGCGTTCAACGGGATGATATAGTCAGAGAAAGGAGATAGACTCACTAACAACGGTGAAGACCTTCCTGCGGCCGATTTCGTCACCGTAGTCCAGCTTGAGGGCCATTCGCAGCAATTCACTGAGAATAACTTCCCTCTTCGCCAGCTCTTCCTCGAGCTCCTCCTGATCGTCAATTGACTCCTGTCCCACTCCAGTGGCTCTCGCATTATCGATATTTTCAAGAGCACTCAGCAATCGATTATATCCCTCTTGGATGTGAAACGCAAAAGCGGTCACCACGGGTAGCGCTGCGGCTTCGAGTCGTGTTTCGTTCCCGTTCTTTATGCAATGGTCAACAAATACCCTTGCGAGGACAGCAGATTCAGGCGTAAGATTCTGCCAATATGATTCTGGAGAGATAAGCCAGTCAGTCAAGAGGAATTGTTTGCTCAAAATAGGGGGAACATACCAGGAAACGCGAATGCCTCCGGGATGTCCGGGCGGGTCACGAATATCGACCCCAGGGTATCAACTGCAATGGCCTCTCCTGAGCCAATGACATCGAATAATGACAGGAATCGGATAAGCCCCTTCATGAGCCCCGAGTCGTCTCCCTCCCATGCCCCAAGTGCGTCGTCCTCTTGTGCTGCGTCGGCTTCAGCAAGAATGACGTCAAACCATTTCGTCAAGAGCTTCCCTGCTGCGACGCGTACCCCCGGTTCTCGGTCACCAAGGCCATCTTTGATGACCTGTTCCCGCTGCACAAGACTGAGTTGGCGAGGGTGTCCGAGTTTTGGAAGAACTGCGGTGTACATGATCTTCCGGGTCGTCGTATCGACATCTCGCGTTCGCTTAAGAACGGTTCCGATCGTAGCAGGCGTCAGGGGGACATTAAGTAGAGAAGCGCGTCGAACCTCGCTGTTAGAGAAGGAGTTAGAGATTGTACCCCCAAGGAGACGGGGAAAAACACGCACGCCGATGAATCCGTGGCCAATACTTCCAGAAGAATATCCAAAACCGACTGCTCCCCTTCCTCCATTTCGTCTGGATCTTCACTTCCGACGAGTTTGGACAATGCGGCTGCTGCGTGAGCTCTGATGAGGGTTTCCTTGTCATTGAGCCGCTCGATTAATCCTTCTCGCAGCAGGGAGTACGTATCTTCGCTATTGCGTTGTCAGTCAGGGCGCCAATTGGAATGAAGGCTGTTAACTCACTCAACCTCGCCGATGTGCGAAATCAACTCAGAGACGAGGTGAAGACACCGGAATCGGACGTTTTTGTTTTTTGCTGAGAAACCTTGGAGCAGCCATCCAATTATTCGCGCGACGAATCTCGAGGTAGTTGTGTCCGAGTCGTCCTCTGCGGAGCCTCCTTTCTCTTGCTCTTGCAACACTGAGTCAAGTCAGAGGACCGCTCTCGCCAATTCAAGACTCTTCCCCACTCACCTTTCTCGTTCAGATATTGGACATACGAGCCGACGAACTTGACAATCCGATCAGCAGCCGCGGGACCCTTCTTCATCTCCAAAACCCTGTTCAACATGTCCAAGAAAGCGTCGGCGAAGGCTCTCTCCCCAACAAACTTGGTCGTGGTCGCGCCATTCTTCTTCTGTGTGGGCTTTGCCACCTCTGCTGCCCGAAGATGAAGTTTATAAAGGGCGACACAATTCTTCTTGTGGTTCGCAAGGGAGGTTTGGACTTGGTCGAATATTGTCGCGATGGCCTCGTGCACCGTTTCCAAGTCGATGGGGTCGTTAGATTTCGCCATGGTCGGGCTACTGTGAAGCGCACACGGGCTTTCGATATTGGGCTAATTGCTGTCGAGGTGAATGTCAACCGTGTCCGTTGATCACGAACACCGTGTACGCGTTGTTGTTGTCTGTTTGGCGCGATCGTGGCATGTCCCTCCCCTATATTCCGGCGTTCAATGGACCTTTGACCTGGACACAATACTCATCCTTCAAGGACAATCAGACCTAATGGCTGGACACAATGAAATGGAGGACAATTTGGTCCACAGTCGTCCCGAGGCCTCATGAACATGAATCAATGTCGGCTATAGTCACAGTAGATCCGCCTCCAATTCTCACCCAAGGATCGTTCGGCCAGATTCATTCGTCACAGTAGCTGAATAACCTGCGCAGAGGTACACTTCAAGTCTATTACCATCACGGTAAGAATCATCTCAATCGCAGCCTGCAGTCACCCCTACTCCCGGAAACCGAAACCCGGGCTTAAACGACATGCTCCCGCTTCGTGCCATTTCAAATTCAAGTGCCAGATTCCCCGTTGTTACGTGTGTTAGATCGCTGTCCAAAAATATTGACACCACTAACTCTGACTACGTTACAGCCATTTATGTGGTCTTGACCCCGCTAAACCCACTGCGCTTCCGGCGCAGCACCTGCGTGACGCATCACCGAGGGATGCGTTCTGCTGCGGTTTTGATAAAGGACACATAGATTAGAAGTGACATGATTTGGAGTCCTTTCCGCCAAAAACGAGCAACTCTGCTGCACCCCACACTTCTGAAACGATGGCAGGCCGTGTCGACCACAAATTCTGGGCCTCCTTGATGGAAATTGACGAACATGTCGACGTACAACTGCTCAAAGATAGTGGGTATCCCCGTCTTACCGATCACCTTGAACGACAATGCTGACCTGGAGCTGCTCCACCTTCGCAGCGGACGTATGCCATGCTGCCAAATGCTGGGATGCCGCGTTCAAAAATGACCCACTTTACAACTACGTTCGCGGGGTACGATCGCCTGGCCACGCATCCCCGGGGAGTTCATTCTTAACGTCGGGTGAATAGGGACAAGGAGAAGGTTACTGGCAGAGCTTGCTGAAGCGGGAAGCAATGGCCGGGGTATTTCTCTCCTGGAAACGAACAAAGCTCGCTATCACTATGAAAGGAGGCTCTTCCGTGGTTATCATGTACGCTCACTCGACCCATTCCACGACTCTGACCCTGACACTCTGTCAAGCCACCCTCCCTCACTTCCTACGAGAACACAGAGGGATGTCTTCTTAGATACGTTCGGAGATTCCTTGCTCGAATTCGGCAGAAACATTGGGAGCAGAGAAGCTCGCAAGGTCAGTCGGGATCCGCTGTTAAATCGCAGTTTTTGGCTGACAAAACACAGCGTGATCTAGACAGCCGGAATAAAATCCAGAAAGTGATCTCTGAGACACTCGGCGAAAGAGTAGCAGAGATGATCCACGTCCCACTTGTCTTCACCGACCCAAGTAGCCAGGGAAGAGGCTACGCCAGTGCTCTCCTTGATACAGTCGGCAGGATGGTTCGTCCTTCTTCTTCCACCTTCCACGCAGGCATTCAACTTGAGCATCATAGGCTGATATGCTCGGAGAAGCTTGCTGGCTCGGGTCTAGCAACATTGCCAACGAGCCATTCTACAACTCGAATGGATTCTACGCCATTGGTGAGGCTATCATCGGCGGCGACGACCCCAACTGGCACGAAGCTCCAGTAATTGTTCAAATTGTGAGCATTTTCCCTCAAGCGTCGTCGCTTACGAGTCCAAAACTAACGACCTCGTGTCCTAGATGGTGCGAGAGCCACAAATGTGAACGGCTCTTCGACTACGGACGAGTCTCAGAGCTCGTTTCGCATTTCCCCGACATGATCTTGGTTGCCAACACGTCGTCTGCTTGAACGACGGCAGTGTCCGCTATTAACCCTCTCCCACCGGTATTGAGGCTCGGAAAAGAAGGGCTCTACGAGCCCTGATAGCATCTCAAACGTGGCTTTTCTTGGTACAAGGACGACGAAGCTGGCTCGCTCTACATATGCATACACTCAGCCAAGCTCGAGGAACCTTCTCTTCATAGGGATGAAGAAGCTGTCCGAAATCGCACTCACACGTGGAAAAAGGCATTTGGGGACCTGCGCGAACTATCAAGAAGCGAAGGGGCCCATATGCCAAGTTTGACTTTCTTGGGGTAGCACTTGACTATCTAGCTACATGTCTAGCCAATGAGGAATCCCCTATTGTAAATCGCTCAAAGTGGCGTGCTGTTTGCCTACCAGGTCGTGCGGGTAGGTTAGCGCTACTAGTGTTGGCGAAGTCACAGACGTAGTTTGAATCCACATTGGTCTTATTGATCCAGTTCGTTCTCAAGGTTGCCAGGTATCCGGTGTCTATCCGAGCTACGTCTCCATTACTATCAAGGCGAAGGGAACCCAATGGATGTTCTAGCAGATGAATTTCCATACAACTGACCAGTGACAGGTCAGATTTACCTCAGGCCCCGACTTCGTCACCCTGAGTCCAGTTATCCTTCACGCCCTCGCTTCGGTCTCTGGGCATCTGACCAGAACAGCATGATTCTATGTTGCATTGTAGTAACCTTGACTAGAGTTCCTAGATGCGTGATCAGTAGAGTGGGCATGCCGTTCACTATCGCTTCTCCCTCTTCATTATGTGTTCAACTTCCACTGCTCGGCTCCTAGTACAATGAGGTCTTCATGCTTGTGTTGCGTGCCTAAATGCTCTCAAGTACATGGGAAAGTTACGGACCTCTCCGTCGATAGCACAACGGTTTGGGTAGATGCGATGGGGAGAATGTACGTATGGAGAGCATAAGGAGTCTAGATGGGGTCGACGCTGGTCCACGAGGACTTAATTTCTGACTTGAACATGGCCACTTTCGCTTTCATTGACAGGCAAACGTAGATACTGTGGTGTCAACAAGCTCTCATGCTCTCACCTGAAGGAAAGACGGGCAGATGCGAAGTCACGGTTAGGCCTGTCCAATTCCCGATGTTCGGTTCCAAACAGTTGGAAAGGTACGACTGGGGAAAAAAACAAGAGGGTAATTTGTGTTTGCTCCGACAGGTTCGTTTCGAAGCTCAAGTGTCCATCTCCTGGGGGCTGGTTGGTTAACTTTGAATGTACAGATTGATTTAGGTGGTTGGAAAGGAAAGCTTATCAAAGCGAACCCAGCAAATGGCTTAAGATAGAATGGGGGGACTTCGAGTCAGATTGTACCCTTTCCGAATCGTTGAACATTTCGAGACGCACACCTGGTGATGCTCTTGATGTTCCTGGCACTGGCCAGTGCACGCCACGAAGACTTTGGCGACGAGTATAAGCTCATATGTAGGTCACTTGGATAGTCGAATAGAGCAGGGAAACGCGTGCATACTAGCCGAGTCGCGTTCGGAGAAGGCCTGGGCAAACCAGGAAAGCGAATTGGAGTATCGGAGATTCACTAGGCCGAGGAAAGCAATATCTTTACGCAAACAAGACCTGCCATCTCGCCCTTTATAAAGCCACGGTCTTTTCACCATTCAGTACATCTGTTCCCTCGATTTCACTCTTAGAAGCCTTCTTCCAGAGTTCCCACTCTCCGCGCGCACCAGAATGCCCGAGAAGCTAGATGTTTCCCCAGATTCCCGTTTGTCGAGCATATCCGTTCGCTGCCGTTTCAACACTCGCTTACGCATCTCACAGCGGACGGAAAACTGCGTGTCCTCAGTCTCGACGGTGGAGGTTTCCGTGGCCTGGGAATGCTCTACGTTCTCGACGGTATCACGAAAGCTGCCAACGCCAGAAACCGCAGGCCAACGGATCCTCAACTCAAGCCTCACGAAATTTTTGACATCATTGTTGGCTCTTCCACTGGTGGCCTCATAGCCGTGCTTATTGGCCGGCTTGGGCTGGACTGTGACCAGGCGATTGCAGAGTACAAGGCTCTCGCTACCGCGCTGTTTGGGACGAGCAGATCTGCGTTCATGGAGAAGCTTTTGGCGGACCAGAAATTCGAGGCCGCTACAGTTGAGAGGTATGATGCCGCTGTGGCGGCGCTTATCGCTAAATATAGCTCCGCTCCGGCGTTCTCCACAGACCCGGTTACCAACGCAAAGGTATGAGAACACCACTTTCTCTTTCGACCATGCTAACAGTAGGGCCTTAGACTGCGGTCTCCATCCAACCGTCGGGTGGAGGAACCCCTCAGCTTGTTCCCTCGTTCGGTCTGAAGCCGTCTTCCCGTAGTTCTTGGGAAATCCACGATGTTATTCGCGCGACCACAGCGGCACCAAGGTACCTGGCCCCATACATTCCTTCTAGTGCCCCTGCTACCGGAGGCTTCACCGACGCTGCCTATACGGGTCAGACCATCAATCCTACGATCATCGGGAAAAGGTACTGGAACAGTAATCTGGGTGTTCTCGTCAACATCGGGCAGTGGTTCCCAGCTGTTCAGCTTCCGACCGACGAGCCGCTTACCTTGGCCAGTGCAAAGGAGTTCAACGAGATTTTCTTGGGCGGAGCACCAGAAGATCCCGAGATTAAGACTGAAGAAACAGTCTTGACCTATCTCAAGCAAATCGAGACCTCTAAGAAAGTCCTGAACAACGTGCAAAAACAACAGTGAGCTGCCTTTTGTCGTCCCAATCAAACATCCTCATCATGATTCTCCAGCGCCGGGGCCCTTGAGCGTCTTGATCCCCCTCTTGCACCCCAGGATAGGATACTTGAGCTCGTTGATATCTTTTGTGAAGCTACAATCGTAGCCGAGGTGCAGAAGTGGATCAGTGACAACTCGGCGCGGTTCACCGATATTGCGAGGAAGCTTGTAAAAGAGGGCGTCTGGGACGAACCTGACCCCACTATACTCCCACCCATCCCATCTACGGAGGATACGAAGCCCGCCCCGGCCCCTGAAACACCAGATGATCCCATCGATTCTGGCACGCCAAATCCTGACGCAAACCCTCCCCCATCCTCCGAAACGTCAGATTCCGTCGATTCTGGCACGCCTACTCCCGACACAAAGCCTCCCACATCCCCCGAGACGGCAGATTCAAGTGACGACACGCTCCCTCCCAACACAAAGCCCCCATCCCCCGAGACGCCAGATTCAAGTGACGACACGCTCCCTCCCGACACAAAGCCTCCTCCATCCCCTGAGCCGACAGATTCAAGTGACGACACGCTCCCTCCCGACACAAAACCTTCCCCACCCTCCGAGACGACAGATTCAAGTAACGACACGCTCCCTCCCGACACAAAGCCTCCCCCATCCCCCGAGACGCCAGATTCAAGTGACGACACGCTCCCTCCCGATACAAAGCCTCCCCCATCCCCGGAGACGCCAGATTCAGTTAACGACGCGCTCCCTAACCCTGCGAAGCCTCCTTCAGATCCTGCGATCCCAGATCCCAATCCCAACGTCCACCCGTACAACCCAGTCCTTGATGCGAGAAAGCCAAGGGAAATGCTGCAATATCTCAGGTGAGTCGACGGTTATTATGGTCGCCGCGTCTTCGAGAAGGTGTTTGACTTGCAACTCGCAGCACCTATCGCGTTATCTTTGTGATTGACGACTCTTCATCTGTACGTATAACACATCTACTTTCTTTCAACCGAAGCTGCACCTAACGATGGTATATGTTCTAGATGGTCATGACGAACGGCCATAATAACTGGGACCCTCAGTGCGCCCGTTGGAGACAGGCCCAAAATTCGATTGGGCCTATCGCCAACTTCGCATTCCAGCACAAAGTATCAAGCATCGATATAGGATTCATGCATCACCAACGCAACAAGCCGTATAGGGGCATCCAGGTACTGTTTCGCTATCTCCCCAGCCTCCGCATTGACAAACATTTTTTTTTGCTGTAGAGCTCACAGGCTATCTTGGACATCTTCCGGAAAGCTCAGCCCCCGCAAAATTGGCATCGAATCCGTGAGCTATTGCAGCGAACATGTATACGAGACGATGACCTGACAGGAAGCTTTTGTAGAATACACGCCAACAGGATCAGTGCTCAAGTTCTACATTGACGAGGCTATTCGAGAACTTGACCTCAAAGTCAACGATCCGGAAGGGTACAAGAAAGTCCGACCGACCGATATCATTGTCTTGACTGACGGAGAAGCCGGTACGTTATTTGATATTTCTCGATCTAGGGTGGATAAGGTCGCTTATGAGGGACTTTGGCAGATGATAACAACCATCCAAAACCCGTCATGGTTGCAGCTAGACGTGAAATGGATAGAAAGAAGCACAATCACAACTACCTAGGCATCCAATTCGTCCAAATTGGCGACAGTAGCTTGGCCAAGCTGAGTGATTTGACGGAAGGAGAATATGGGGTGAGTGTCTTGAACGCCTAGACTCGAACCTTTCGAGCTTCTGGCTTAACTTCGTACCAAAAACTCTCAGGATATGGCCGATCTTGTACTTTCCGACGGTACGGATCTGACCTCGGAGAAACTCACTCGTGTTTTGCTCGGAGGGATCCATCCTACTGTACGAGGAAGAATGCACGGTGGTTCGTCTCCTTCTATCTACCGCTAAGTCGCCCTCGAGAGCCACTGATCTAAACACATTATCTGCAGGCTCTTCGTCTCCATCTCACCCTGTCATCCTCATCCATGGCCTGACCACTATTCCAACTCTAAATGGCTCGTCGAAAACCGTCGAAAAGCTTCTGAGCGACTCGGGCATGGAAACCTTTACGCCGTCAATCCCAATTATCGGCGGTATTGAAGAGCGCTCCGCAGCTGTCATCAATCAAATCGCGTCCCGATACCCAGGAGCAAGTGTCCACTTATTTGGGCATTCAATCGTAAGTTTGTACCCCTCAGTAGTTTCCACCACTAATTTCACGCTATTCCTAGGGCGGAATCAATGCTCGAGACCTCGCTTCCAAGGCAATGTCTTCCAATCTCGGTTTCCAGATTCTAACAGTGACTACATTTGTATGGCGTCTCATTAACAATGCCAAAATTCTGCTGACAAGTTTCTTGCAACAGGGCACCCCGCATCTTGGAATGAAAATGATAATCAATGGTAGGCTCCCAGTGTCCATCTCAAGGGATCGTAGTAACACCTTTTAGGCCCGATACGGCAGCTCCGTGCACTCCTTGGAACCGACTTTGGACTGTTCAGTCGTCTCACCCCTGATTTCATGGAAGACTGGAATCGGAAGTGCCGAAACAACCCTTCCGTTAAATACTTCAGCTGGGCGGGCGTGTCCGAGATACCACCGCCGGTCCTGTTGTGAGTAATTTCCCAAAGATTCACTTCAAGTTTTACGTTTTGACCCCAATGATACAGGCCCTTCCATGCAGCTAGCAGAATCTTTGGGCCGACCGATGGAATGGTCAACGTTTCAAGTGCGACATGGGACAGCAACGTGCTAGGTCCGGGGGTCCACTTGGGAACTGTGGCGGGCCACACTCAGTAAGTGAAGTTCACGTTGAGCAGTAATACGATAACTTTAACCGGTTCATGTCCCGCTACAGGTTCTCTATTATCAACGATGACACGGCCTCGCCCACGATTCCACATCTGAAGCTTGCGCAGGATGGGACCACTGCGCCTGCCAGTGTTGGATCTATCGATAATACCCTCCTTAATGCAGCCACTCGTCGAGTTGACGGAGCGGTCAACACCGCACTCGCGCCCGGCCGAGCTCTGTTTGGCCCTTTGGGCTTCTAATCTCTGCCTGTCAATGCCGATGTGGGTCACAGCGTTGTGAAGGACTCCGAGCGAGCCAGGTAATTTATTACCATGGCGAGCCACCTTCTACCCTGTTCATGTTCTGTCGTATTGTCGTTTCTATCTCGTGTTCGTCTATGCCATATGTCACGTCCTTTATTACTCTGTCATCTTTCTTGCCCGTCCACACATCTCATCGGAGCTTTATACGCTGATCGGAGCGTAAACGTGACATTTTGGGTCCTTCGGGAACGATGGAGTTCTCAGTTCGTTCTAAATATGTTCTCCGTCAAACCCGGGGACCTCCTCTAGACTTGGGGAACTGGCCGATAGCACACTCACATGTGGAAAACAACCATATGGAGACTTTCGCGCTCTATCCACTATCACGAAGCTACGGGTTCACATGCACTTAAATTCGTGACTTCTTTGAAGGTAGAACTTACACGTCTGCGTGACTGCTGCGCAGGAACGACAATATATTCGTGGTTGACGTGAAGTACGTATCTTGGGCTGCTCTTTATCCTGAACTATATCAAACCTTCCGCCTCTTCCCCTGTTTGACTAGATGGCGTTTTCAGTATATCGCCCGATAGTTGATAGCACGCGAGGTCACTTTGACAGGCCATTATGGACCACATTAGCAGGCCTCGATGAAGACGACCAGGTCAGCTGGCTGGAGGATAGTGCGTATAACTAATACCTGGGTCGCCGGAGTCCTGAACGTCAGTTTGAACCCCGGGTAGGGGATCTATGGACTGCCTCCAAGAACTGGGAGGCAGCTTTCGCGAATGATCCTCTCTACCACTACGTCAGAGAAGTAAGTACAAATTTACAATCAAAGCGTTGCGCCCAAATTATTCACGCTGAGTCCATGGCGTTTAGGGAAAGAAGCAAACACGAGCCCAGAATCTGTACAACAGGGTGATGATATCGTCGCTCCTCTTTTCCTGGAGAAGGACGAAGATCACTATCACTCTGAATCATGGGTCCTCAGTTGTCATTGCGTACGTCTCCAGGCCTCTGAACCGGCAGATCATGCCTAACACTCGTGAAGTACACCTCCCTCCAAGGGACACCCTCAAACACCGAGAGACAAATTTACGGAGTGGTTTCAAAACACTGTCTTAAGTAGGATTCATCGAGCAAGGTTAAGCAAAGAGGCTCGGAAGGTATGTTGTCTCAGCACATTGTTCGAATAACAGGTCTCTCATCCATTCCCAACGGCTGCCTCAAGCGAGAGGAGGAAGTTAATAGTAAACTTGAGAAGGTCGTCTCAGAGAAAGTGGGGGAGAGAGCCAAGGTTATGATTTACGTCGATCTGGTCTTCACAGCACCAGAAAGTCAAGGACATGGGTACGCTAGTACCCTTCTCAAGACTCTCACCACCCTAGTATGTTGCATGTCCTCTACAATTATAAAATCTCAACGCATACTGACCGAGATCCCGAATACCCAGGCTGATACCCTCGGGCAAGCATGCTGGCTGGTCTCTAGTAACATCGTGAACGAGCCTTTCTACAACTCTCATGGGTTCATCAGCGTTGGGGAGCTTCTGCTGGGTAACGAGAATCCGAGTTGGCACGAGAAACCTGTGAGAGTCCAAGTCGTGCGTGTTCTCGTTTGATTTCTGGCAGGGTGCTTTTGATGAGCGCTATTTGACATCTCTAGATGGTTAGAGAACCTTTGCCTCGGAGAGGCGATTAAGTCTACGATGAAGGCTCTAGTTTCATCCCTGTGCTTTGTGCAGGACAGGCTTGCTGAGTTCCAAGCTTCAAACTTGGCTTCGCTTCCATTTTTGGACCACTTTTGACTTCATTTGTGACGGATCCAACCGCCAAGAGCTTTGAACCTCAAAGATTTCAATGTAACAATTTTGGGTCTTTCTATCCAGAGTTCGGAAAGTTCCTTGCCAGTGTGATAAAGCCCGAAAATATACAATGAAGAAATAGGATTGGAATCGTTCGCCGGTCTGGACTTTTGGACTCATGACATCCACCTGTATGTATCATGTGGGGAGAACAGTCAAATGGGGTTACTGACTGGATCCATATGAGGTTCCCATTTTCTGCACCCACGATATCATAGACTACACCTATATGATGATAAACCTTCGCTGCGGACCAGCTTAGCCTGCTGCGCCTTGGGCTTGTTCACAACCATATCTCTCTCCATTTCCCTCTGGCAGAGCTCCAAGGTCCTCGCGATGGATCTTTTCCAATCTTTTGGGTTCGGGCCAATGCAGGGCTACATCGACAAAGAGTTCTGGTCATCCCTCATGAAATTAGACGAAGTGGAAGTTGGCTGGTTGGAAGACAGTGCGTAATATGTTGCAATGTGCATACCCAATGAGATGCCCATTTGAAATTCATTAGAGGATGTCTGGCCGACTACGAAAAAGTGGTATGAGGCCTTTGACAAGGACCCTCTCCGCCACTATATGAGAGCGGTATGCACGTCTATGTCTGAGATAAACGGAACCAGCATCTACCTTGCTGATTGTACCGTCGGCAGGGCGTCAAGGAAACCGCCAGGATGAAACTAATTTCAAGGATCGCCATGTCCTGCATGCTTCATGCTTGGAGAAGGACGAGGATTACCATTACCATTAACCATGGCTCCTCTCTCGTCATTGCGTACGCAATTCGGCATTTATCCTACAGTTCGGCGCGCCTAACTCCATCTTGGCCCTGAAGAGCTCCTCCCTCTTCAAACCCGAGCCCAAAGGTTGTGCTACTGAACTGGTTTGCAGACATGGCAGTGAAAATCAGGAACAAGAGTCTGACCAAGGCAGAAAAAAAGGTGAGGATTGATACTAATCGAATCCACTCGAGCTGTGGACTCACAACTCGAACTATCACCTCCTCCCAGAGAGCAGCAGAGTATCGAGCAAAGATTGACAAGGTCATCTCGGAGCAAATAGGGGCCAGGGCAAAGGAGATGATCTTTGTCGACCTCGTCGTCACAGCGCGAGAAAGTCAGGGACACGGTTATGCTAGTGCCCTCCTGGGTACTATCACTGGGCTCGTACGTTTTTTCAACGCATGGACACGGGGCATTGTTCACCACTTACCAAAATGATCCCAAGGCCGATCTTATGGGACGGGCTTGCTGGCTTATTTCCAGCAACACTGCGAATGAGAAATTCTACAACTCTCACGGCTTTCAGACTGTTGGCGAAGCTGTCCTGGGTACGGACAATCCGGACTGGCATGAAAGCCCCGTGCGAGTTCAAGTTGTGAGTCTAGCGGCAATACGGGCAAGTTAGGATGCTGATCTCTGTGCTAGATGGTGAGAGAGCCGTAGGTGGAACGGAAACATCTGTCAATTCACGTTACAATAATCTACGTTCCCATCTAAAGGATTACCGACCCACTGAAATGCGATAGGTCAGTACTAATTGGACAGAGACCGACCTGCAAAAATAGAGGCGCACCTTGACAAAGGGTTTATACGTGCTCATGCCACCAAGGACGGTGAACGACAATAGTAAGATCATGAGCTGTGAGCCACCGTCCAACGCCCCTCCCAGGGAAAGGACTGATGCTTCTGATGCCTTCTCGTACTTCCTCATTAACCAACATCGACAGACCACCGCCACAATGATGATCGATAATACAGACGAAGTGTTTCCGTACGTCATCATGGAGGATGCCTTGTACAAAATCCCAATCGTAAAAAGATTGAGTGCAAACTACCAATGTACTCACCATGAACACCACTGGCAATACGATAGCACTGCCGTCAAAAATCACAACATTCGGGAGAGCCTAGGATTTCAAGTCAGTCTCATTGAACGGTTAGAATCCAGATTGCGCGATCGGCGATTCCAACCTTGTGCAATGCGTACTGAATGCTTGTCGCTAGGAATCCCATCACTGGGGCAAAGGGTATGATAGCATAGCGCCCACGAATGCCGTAGAGTTGTTTCGCGAGTGACCATGTCGCTGCCTCGCTATTCATGATTTGGGTGAGCTGTCCGCTCCAGATATTCAAGCCAAGGGCGCTGACGAGGTTGACTCGTTCGTTTTGTACGATGGGGACCATTACCACTGGCCGTGGCGTTCGGTCATCGAGGTCGAAAACTCGAGTGACAAAGGCGGTGTAGGGGTGACTTACAGAAGTTGACGACTCCACCTATCGATGCGTGAGCCCCTAACCAGAGTTTGTACGGAGTCAGCCTACCGAGAACCAAGCCCCAAAGAACGCAGCAAAACGTCACTCTCGAGGGCAGGTTGAGCTGGTTCCCGAGTTTTATCTGGCTGGTAGCATATACGCTGGTCGATACCGCGCTATTGGACCACATGGCGAACTGGAAGACGGAGGAAATTCGTCAGCCTAAGCAACGACAAGGACGCGGGGCAGGTCTACTCACGTAAAGAATTGCCAAAGGTCTCCCAGGAAAAAGGGCAGACCCTATCATTTTAGAGATGTGCAGGAAGCTAAACTCGACACCTAGATGTCCGTAAAGAGCGGTCGATGTAGGCTGTGTGTTGATTAGAGACTGATGTCGTGACGGGAGAAGGAAAGCGGAACGTACTATGGCTATCGTGCCGACAAGCAGCCCACCAAGAAATGAGACCTGAGTGATGTATAAGTGCTGCCGCAGTACCACCATGACCCCTGACATTTTCAATGATTGCTCGTGCCTCAACGCAAGGCAACAAAAAATTACCTGAGAAAAACGACAAAAATATGAGGATAGTATACCACCAGCCAGGGGTATTCTGCAAATGACGTCTCGTCAGTAAGGCAAAGGAAACCAAGAGCCCGAAGGCGCTCACAGAGGGTGGGTGAGAAGAATTCGCGGGCCCATGCGCTCCTTTTGCTCTAGTTCTAAATGGCCAGAGTGCCTCAACGCCAATGAAGAGCAAAGCATGTGCAATGAGACTGCCGAACTAAAGATAGGAGAAGTGTCAGTCTTCCCGGGGCGTGCATTTTGAGAAGAATGAACGTACTGCAAGATTAGAGGATATGCTTGTCCATATGGAAGCACTTGTGAGCCCCGGAAGGCCAGCTACTCTCAACAGGTCATCGTCCATGGCAAAACGATCATCCAGAACGCCAGATTGATCAAAGACTTGTCCATGGGAGTCGAACATCGCGGTAGAGATGATTGGTAGGATGCGCGACTTCAGATCGTAGTTTGTCAGTATCTCCACGCCCAAGAAAGAGCCGTAGGACTGACGCTCCAAAGGTCAGAGTAATAAATGCCTGTGACAACTGCATAGCAGAGAGCATAACCGACCCATGTGTTAACTACGAAAAGGCGATCGTGAGCCCTGGTAAAGTGGGGCAGCAAATCTCGAGATACCTTGATAAGAAATTGGCTGCGTTAGGCATCTAGAGAGATACTGTCAGAAGAACTCCATAGAGCGATCACAGCGACGCCAAGAAAGTCTACTGACGATGCTCCAATAAACTGCCAGTCAGACGATAGACTGAGCAAACCCAGTCCTTCACTGCCAGCAGCGCCCCCGAATATATTGGTAAAGGTTTGTCTGACTCGTTGTGAGGCATTTTGAGAAGACAAGCAGAATACACTGATACCCGTCAGAAGGGGGAAAATATATGCAGGGAATATTTCGTAGACAAACGCCCCGGCTAAAGCGACCGCGAAGTGTTTGCTGGGCTTGGACTTCGGTGGTGTCGGCTGGTGAAGGCCTACAATGATAACATTTGGGAAAGAAAGGCAGACGACGGACAGAAAAAGACGTACTTGTTAACAGAGACAGCGCCGCTAGCATGTTGGGAAAAACATATTTCGAAGAGGTGGCCGCAATTGAGTCCAGTAAGCCAGCAACACCACATCTGGAGCGTTTAAGAAGTGGGGTTTGAACGCGAAAACATCTCAAAAGTCCGGAAGATCTGAATCTACGCACCCAAATCCCGCAGTGGCAAAGATACCGAGAAGCGCAACCAAGAAGTCGACTTCTGTCACCCTTGGCCGCGCATCCATGCGTCACGTGAAACCTCAGAGGCCAATTATTTCGCAAGGGAAAATGGACCTCTGAGGGTCTTGCACCACAAGTCTCCGACGCCCAAATGCATACGGAGTTAAGTGAGTTCTTTGAGGTGTTGGTCAGAAAGTGCTGAAGGGGTGTAAGTGTCCGTAAAAGTGTATGGTCGCACTTGCAGATGCCCGTCCAAAGTGTGTGGTTCTACCTCACCTGCAGGTGTTATGTGCCAGACGGTATGGGCATACTTAGTATAGGCCAAGGTGTAGTTATGATATATGGACTCTCGAGTTTGCGTTCGCGATGATATGTATATGTCGGATCCCATTTGTTTTGATGTACCTCCGAATGTTCTCACCTCCCATTTCACGCACAAACATATGACGACCGCTACCGCCTTTATGTTTATTAGTATGGATCTTTGAAAAGGAATTATGTCGAGTCGATCTCCTTGGTGTCGTATGTTATCTCATGTTTCGTACCACATTTGTTTGGGTCAAGATAAGGTATGTATATTTTTGGGACAAATTACAAGAAATGATGCCGGAGGCGTACAAACACCCGACTATTACAAAAAGGGATCTAGGCAAAGACACGCGACAAGAAGATTTTCACGACGGGGTACAGAGGACAGTATCAGACTTTTGAACATCACTGCATGAAAACCAGGAGTTGGCGTAAGAAACAGCTCTACTGTGCTTGGTCTTCCGAGGCTGCTTGAGGAGGCTGACCAGCGGCCGGGATGGACATGGCCTGCGAAGAAGCAGGCATGGGGAAAGCATGAGGGGGGTAAGGGTTAGACGCCATAACGGAAGGGTGTTGCATATGAGGTTGAATCGAAGGATGAGGGGACGGCGGGAAACCTTGGTATGGAGGAAAGAAGTAGGGATTTGCCCCGTAAAAGGTGTAGGGGCTGTATGGGTAGCCTTCGGCGGGATTTGGAGAGGTGGCTTGTGAGGCCGGATGGCCCGGATACATCGAAGGTGGCTGGCCCGCAAACATCGGGTGCATACCCGGACCCATCAAAGGATGCATTGACTGCATGGGCGCCATTTGCATCTGAGGAACGGGTGAGAGCTGTCGTAACTGCTGCGCTTGCAAAGGTGCAGGGTGGGGTGGAGCAGCGACGGTCGACTCGATTCCGCGGGCTTTTTTGGTCTCGGTTTCATCGACTTCCATGTCGGCGGGGCGTTTGATGACGGGAGATGTCGGCGTTGGTGCGGGAGCCACTTCGGCATCCAGGTCGGGGGGAGGAGGCTGGTTTACTGGTGGAATAGAGGGAGCGTTGGAGGGAGCGTTGACCGGAGGAGTCGAGGATGCACCATGACTGGGAGGTGCTTGTCCTTGAGATGGCCACAGCGGATTACACTCGGGATGACTGAAGCTCGCAGGAGCCGCACCAGCACCTGCACCCTTTGCCCTGCCAGTGGGTCGGGGCTTGGGCCTTCCGTCCGAGGGGCGGTGTGGCTCCGTCGCTGTAGCCTGCGCTGGTGCTGATGCTGGAGCCAGTCGAGATGTTGTGGTTGTGGTTGCTGTTGTTGCTGTTGGTGCTGGTGCTGGAGCCGGTTGAGTGGTTGTGGTTGCTGTTGTTGCTGCTGGTGCTGGTGCCGGAGCCGGTTGAGTTGTTGTTGTTGCTGCTGCTGCTGCTGGAGCCGATCGATTTGTTGTTGTCGTTGTGGCTGGTGCTGGTGCTGATGGTCGAGGGGCTGCCACTGCTGGTGTCTGAAGTGCGGCTGGCGCAGTGGGTGCCGTAGGTGCGGGTGCGGGTGCAGGCCGAGGTACAGTTGCAGGTGCGGGTGCAGGTCGACGTGCAGGTGCAGGTGCCGGCAAAGGTGCGGGTGCAGGTGTTGGTGCAGACTTCGGTGCAGATGCGGGTGCGGGTGTGGGTGCAGACGTCGTTGCAGTTGCTGGTGCGCGTGGTGCTTCGGGTGCTGTTGCACGAGCTGGTGGTGGTGCAGTCGGCGTAGCAGGTGGTGGTGAGGGTGAGGCTTCGGGTGTCGAG
>JAMZDL010000100.1:0-111219 GCA_027579765.1 Candolleomyces efflorescens
TAGGGGTTTCCGGCGGTGTCGAAAGGGTATCACAGAACGGCTCTGGTATCCGTGCGATGTTGAACATCTTGGAGGCGCTATTGCGGAACCAAATTCCTACATAGTGTGTCAATAGGGAGTATGACCCGCAACAAGCACAACTCACCTGTCCTTGTAGTGTCTGGGTGCAGTTCCTGGCTGTCCAGCTTATCCTTAAACTCTAAGGTGCGCCAAACGAGCCACGCTGCCCGACGGAGCTGCCAGAAGGTCGTTCCGGCACGGTTGTTGTTGGTCTCCCCTTTGAGAGCAGTCGCTGGCATGGTATCGTCCTCAAAAAATGCTAGCCACCAGTTCGAGTTGACGAGAAGCGGGGCTCTCCACTCGAGGTAGGCCTTGTTGATCCAGAAGTTGTCGTCCAGCCAGTTATTCGGTGATGCTCTATCTAGGGCTATGAAGAATACCTGTGAGTGCGAGACCTCGGTGAAGGACTCTGAAAGCATTACCTACTAAACGGTCCTGCAACACCTTCCCGATCCCAAGTTCAAATTCGTCGGCCCATTTTTTGCGGAGGGCGATCCCGGACTGGTATGACATCCCACCCCGTTTGTCGTCCTCCAGAAGCAATGGCTCCAACGAGGCCAAGTACTTGTCCAGAGTCTTTCTGAGATCTGGGACAGGAAGCCTAGGCATATGAACGGGCTTCAATTTGGCTGGTGGTAGGGCTGTCGTCGTCGACGTGGACCGCGACGACATGATATTACTTGGGGGAAGGAAAGCTCGCGGCCTCAGGTGAACCCTGACCATCTCAGGAACGGTCGGCAAAAAGGTACCCCACAACAAACTCTGGCAGAGTTTAGAGCCGGAGGATGCACATCCTGGCGCGATGAGCGACGGTGAGGAAGAGAGTTGGTCGACGTTGGCGTCTCCGATGACCCTGAGCGTCACGCAGGGGTTAGTCAGGAAAATGACATCTTATCTTATCACACGACGGCAACGGCACCGTGCAAGACGACCTGACTCCAAACCACCATGTCCCCGTTGACCACCACCATTTCTCTTTTCAAACCTTCTTGATTAATGGGCGTAAAGTCGCTATGGAGTCTGCTCACGCCCGTTGGGCGGCCGGTAATGTAGGTCTCCAGAGTTGACATGGACCTCGTTGACCTTGGACCAGGCTGGAGACAGTAGAGGGGAAAGCGATGGCTATAGATTCTAGCATCTGGATATACCAATTTCAAGCAACCATGCGTGATAAAGACGGTCGCGCGTTGACCAACGCCCACGTTCTTGGGTTCCTCCGGAGAATATCGAAGTTGCTGTTCTACGGCATAAGGCCAGTGTTCGTCTTCGATGGTGGTGCTCCAGCATTGAAGCGGTCGACCTTGGTACGCTCACCTCCCTATTTTATCAAAGGATCTGACGTTAAATTGGGGCTAGAACGAGCGCAGAAAGAAGAAGTCTGGAGCCGCTGTGAGCCATGCGAAACTCGCAGAGAAGCTGCTTGCAGCCCAGCTTAGAAGGGAGGCCGTCAAGCAGTGTGTATTTCCCTCTATTCGTTGAAATCCATTCTGACATATGCCTCCAGCGCTTCCAAGGGAAAGGAACGTGCAACTGACCCTGCTGCTTTGGACGACCCGAACACAGTTTACCTCGAGGATGTAGATTCATCCATGCCAAAAACGCCGGCCAGACCAAAACCCCCAACCCCTCAATCCAGCTCTAAGAAACGAGGAAAGGTCCACGAACATGACCCATACAAACTTCCCGAAGTTGATATGCACTCTGTGGTCACAAAAATGACACAATCCTCCGCTCCAGATCCACGGCTGGCCACCGAAGAGGAACTGAGAGACTTCATTGAAGACATGCGGCCGGAAGACTTTGACGTCAACTCCCCTGCGTTTCGGGAGCTGCCAACTGAAGTCCAATACGAAATCGTTGGTGACCTTCGGCTCAAGTCCCGTCAAACGTCTTTCGCTCGGTTGCAGAAGATGCTCAAGAATTCGAGGACCCCACTAGACTTTTCGAAACAACAAATTGAGAACCTGAGGCAGCGCAATGCGTTAACTCAGCAGCTGCTCTTCACCACCGATACCATTGGTAGCGCACATATCTCCATCCCTGTGCGCATTGCCAGCGAAAGGAACAAGCAGTATGTCCTCATTAAGAACAACGATGGGTCTGGTGGCTGGATTCTTGGTGTGCAAGACAAAACCGGGAGTCGCGACATGCCGATTGAGATTGACCAAGACGAGAAGCGGCCCGACAGCGAGGACGACGAGGATGCGGATATGGAGGAGGTTGAAGTGTGAGTACCGACCTCCCTTGCACTTGAAATGGTAACTCACTGCGACCGTAATACAGACCACCAGCCAACATCGTCGACCCTGACCTGCAAGCATACCAACGTGAAAATGCACTGACTGCTCTGTCGAAGCGGAACACCTCAAAAGGGCTCGAATCTATCTCCCGTCCCATTGTTCGGAAACGCAAGACCAACGATTTGTTCCTCATGAGTGATAGCGAGCTTTCCGAGGACGAGCTGGTGCAAATGGCTGTGGACGAAGAAGGGGCAGTGCCAGCAGAGGACGAAGAGGACGACGAAGCTCTGGCATTCGCCATCCAAGCCTCCCTCGACCAATCGAAAAACTCTAGACCCATCCGTCCGCATCCCGTCGCATCCTCCAGCGCAGTCACACTGGACGATAGTCCTTCCCATCGCACGTCACCTCGGACACCTGAACGTAGAACCAAGGCAGCGTTGCCGGCAGGTGACGATGATGAGTTTGACGATATGTACGAGACGCCGAGCGGGTTGTCAACTGTGATCAAGTTCGCCCATTCCTCGACTCGGAAGGTGTCTGATCCTTCGTCCATGTTTGGAAGACCCGGTTTGCTTACGGTGGACAAGGCGCCCTCTCCTGAGGTCCAAGTCCCGATTGAAGATGGCTCTGATGAAGATATGGAGGCTGTCGATATCCCGACAGACGAGGGCCCGACTTTCCAAGTCCAGCCTGGGGGGGATGAGGAAGAGGAAGTTGTTGAAATGACGGAGCCCATTGAAGCGGTCGGGCCAGTGGAAGAAAAGCAGGAGGAAAAAGAGGAGTTGGCAAGCGCCCCGGCTCAACTGCCTGTGTCTGAGAGTGCAGCTAGCAAATCAGTTAGGTTTGCACCAACGGGTCTTCTCTCCCCAAAGCCTGTTAGGAACTTTCCTTCTACTCCTCCTCCTCCTCCTCCTCTTGCAGACATTTCTGAAAATCAGGCCCCGAGTCGTAACATTACTCCCCCTCAAACTGATTCTCAGAAATCTACGATCGTCGTGGAAGATTCCGACGATGATATGGAAGAGATACCTGTTGGGCAGAGTGCTCTGGTCGTCGAATCAGACTCCACGCGCTCGGCTTCACCCGTACAGGCTGATAGCTCGCCTGCCAGCATGGACATTCCTCCTCCCGCTTCTTCTTACCCTCCACCTATCCCTTTGTCTGGCTTGGTCCCAGACCCCTCTGGCCCTCTATTTATACCCGCCTCTCGTTCTCCGTCACCTTCATCTGCGTTCGATTCACCCCACCCCGAGCTTGCTGACGGACGTGGCCATGACCCATCGCTTCAGATAGAAGTAGACCAAGGACAACAGCATGCACATGAGGAAGATTTCGATGCAGCAGCCGAGATGGACGTGCATGCGGAGGAAGGCGAGTTTGCCAGGTTCCTTTCGCAAGTCAAGGGTAGAGATTTGGGTGAAGTGAGGCGAGAAATAGACGAGGAGATCGATGTGTTGAACCAGCAGAAGAAGGCGGCGATGAGGGACGCAGAGGATGTTACGCAGCAGATGGTTAGCCAGATTATGGTATGTTTCTAGTCGCCTGTCTTCCTTCGATGACGTTCCCTCGCACTTTGGCTTTACTGATGGTAACGGTTAATTCACTAGACAATGCTCAGACTTTTCGGTATACCGTACATCACAGCTCCAATGGAAGCCGAAGCCCAATGCGCAGAACTCGTCTCACTAGGGCTTGTCGACGGGGTTATCACAGACGATAGCGATGTCTTCCTCTTTGGCGCCTCCCGCGTATTTAAGAACATGTTCAACCAATCCAAGACTGTCGAATGTTTCCTCTCCGCTGATCTCGAACGCGAATTGGGCTTAGATAGAGATACTCTCATCCAGTTAGCTTATTTGCTTGGGAGTGATTATACGGAGGGTTTGAGTGGAGTGGGGCCGGTGGTTGCGATGGAACTGTTGAAAGAGTTCCCAGGGAAGGATGGACTTTGGAAGTTTAAAGAGTGGTGGATGAAAGTGCAGAGCGGGAAGGATAGTGAGAAGGAGAGCGGGACCAAGTTTCGGAAGATGTTTGTGAGTTTCTCTTTCCTTTCTTTGCAATTTCAGGACTCTGATGCTGACGCTTGGTTGATTAGAAGCGGAAATTTAAAGACCTGTATTTGTCGGCTGATTGGCCCAATACAGCCGTGGTACGTCTCTTTATTCACCTTGAGAACAGCTGATTCGTTGCTGACTGGGCGGCCTCGTAGCGCGACGCATACTATCATCCAGCCGTCGACAGCTCCGACGAATCTTTCAAGTGGGGGCTTCCCGACCTGGACGGATTGCGCGGTTTCCTACACGAAGAACTCTCCTGGTCCCAAACTAAAGTCAACGACCTCCTTCTACCCATCATTCAAAAAATGAACAAACGCTCGCAAGCCAACGCCCTGAACAGACAAGGCAATCTCAACGACTTCTTCGACATAAGTGGGGGTGGCGGGACGATGGCGCCTAGACAAAGGCAGGCGTATGCGAGTAAGAGGTTGCAGGAGGTTGTATCGGACTTTAGGAAGAGGAGGATGGAGCAGAGGAGGAGTAAGAGTCGGAGTAAGAGTTTGGGGGTGGGGGTGGGCGGAGACAGGGAGGGGAGTGTTGCGGTGGAGGGAGAACAGGACGGGGGTGGGGCGGACCAGCAGCCTGCGAGGAAGAGGAGAAGGAAGGGCCCAAACGCCTCTGCGGAGTCCTCAAAAGCTAAAGGGAAGAAGAAAGCTCGTGCTAATGCAGAGGATGGCGGTGATGGAGAGGGGGCTGCTTCAACAAATGCGACAAAGAAAAAGTCACAAGCCGCTGCTGCTGCTTCTAAGAGGTCCAAAGGGAAGGCGAAGGCGAAGAAACAGGATGTCACGAGTGAGGAGTCTGGGAGCGAGTTCGATGAGAATGGGGATGGAACGGTCAACGTTGAGGTGCCTCTGAAAGTAGAACTTCGACCAAGACCTAAACCTCGGCCTGTCAGGCGTCCCGCAAAAGCCACGAAAGAGGGTCTCGAGCGGGATGATGAGGCGCATGAGCAGACATCGGAGGAGGAGTGAGTATATATATGCATTAGTTCGTATAGTACACATAGATTGCTTGAGAGTTAGTCTAGTGGGATGCAAACGCCGTTTACGACGATTTTCTGTCCTCGACCTTTGGGCCGTGTTCATATTGACCGAAGCCTAGAGAGTTCTGGACCACGTCTTCTTCCGCGTCCGGTTCTAGGTGGCCGTATTTGTTGCGCCTTGCACTGGAGAGGCACATTTTAGGTCAGTGAAATCGAAGGCAGGTCGGAAAGAACGGAATGGCAATACCGGAAGAAGGTGTACGAGAGAACGACGTTGTCGACGTTTCTGCATGATGGGTCGTCCAGGATATCTTTGTCGATGAAGAAAAGCAAGGGCATGTCGACTTCTTCTCCAGCTAGTAATTTTTGTTCTTCGAAGCAGAAACATTCAACTTTGGAGAAATACGGAGCAACCTATGGATGGTCAGCAAACGTTTCGGCTAAGTAAATTGAGCAACGCACCCGATCCGGAGTGACATTATACGTCGCAATTCCAATGATATCCTTGTCCGATGCATTCTTTGCGGTATAAAATGCCAAACTGGTCTCCCCAGGAAGGACACTGACAAATTTCTGCTGAGGTGTAAACGCCCAGGGAAGCTGCTCTGACTTGTCCGCGTTGAAGTGAACTTTGATTCTACGTGCGTTTTCGACGGGGACAAGACGCTCTGGTTCGAAGCGGCCAGTACCGACTTTTGGTGTCCCTGCGAAGCCGGTTGCAGCGCAGAACATTCGGTAGAGGGGTACAGCTGCGTAGCTTGCGCCTACGGCTACAATAATCTGGTATACGAGTTGGTACTTGTGGAGCGTTGTGAATGAGGAAATCAGAACATACGACAGCTGAGCTGTACATGAGAAGTGCCCTATTCCTCTCCTTATATACCTGGTCCCTGCTCTTCATAGGTCTCTTCGGTGGAGGCACATGGCTTGACGATGAGGTATGTGCGCTCTCTGTCGAGTACCGACGCCATTGGCGTTGTGTGGACTTGAGTATTGAGTCTCTATGAAATGCTCTGCATATCGGTCGCCCTTGAAGGCGTGTTGAGGGACTCAGAGCCTGAAGAGCAGACTTGGAGAGTGGACGGAGAAAAGACATGCCTTAACCGAAACTGCCGGCGGCAATTATTCTGGTTCCGGCACGTGCAAGATTGCTCTTGACTCTGCCCACGACGACGACCACGGCGACAACCATGCCAGAACAGCCTACAGCCTCAACTTCGACAAGCAAGGCCCCAGTGAAGGGGAATGCCACGGACGTCGATATCGAGAAGCTTTTGAGCAGAGAGGCCTCTGCCTTTCAGCGAGAGGTCGAGGTTGAACGGATTTTCAAGGCGTTCAAGCTCAAGTGAGTCTTCTGGAGCTCACAATGCACATGTTTATCTGGTCTAACACTCTCGGCTCTAGTCCATACGATGTTTTAGACGTCGATGAGACGGCGACGCCAGAGGAGATCAAGAAGAAATACAGGCAGACATCACTCTGTGCGTAACTGCATCTTTCAGAGGCCCCATATTCATGTATACTAATTCTATCTTGTTTCTGACAGTCATTCATCCGGATAAGTGCACTCATGAGCGTGCACCAGAAGCCTTCGATTTGCTGAAGAAGGTGTGTATACTGAGCGCTCGTAATGCTGCACAGTCGATAGGCTCACTGGCGGACTCCTAGGCCGAAACGGACCTGAGCGACAAGGCAAAACGAGAGGAACTCGATGCAGTCATCCACCAAGCTCGGAATACCATTCTTAAATCTCTCGATTTGCCCACCACTACAACATCCTCCGACCCAAAGCTACAAGGTCTTTCCCCTTCGTTCAAAGTGATGTTGAGAGCGAAGTCGAAAGAGCTTTTGATTGAGGAGGAGTTGCGGAGAAGAAAGTGGGCCGTCTTTTTTTCTTTGGATGATTGGCTGACTGAACGTACCTCTCATAGGGCTATCAAACTGAACCTAGCGAACGAAGGTTTGGAAGCTAGAAAGAAGGAAGAGGAGGTTGCGAGCAAGAAGAGAAAGGCAGAGGAGGAGCAAGCTTGGGAAGGTGGGTTTCTCCCCATATTTCAGGTGCCTTGAAAGCTTACCCTTTAATATTACAGCAAACCGGGACCAACGAATAGATTCATGGCGGTCCTTCGCCAGCAACAATTCCAAGAAGAAGAAAAAGCAGAAGATTGCTATCCTCGGTTAAGATTCCATAATAGAGATGGTCGAAGTCTTAGACGCCGCTCGCTGGTTGCGAGAAATACCCGCATAGTCTTTAATTATAATCACCCAGTCATTCGCCCTCTGCTCTCCCGCACCCTCCCTGTTTGTACTTTTTTGTTATCCTTCCTCCCCCCTTTCACACTGCTGCACTCCCGGAGCATTTTCATTCTGTTATGACCCCATTCCACCTATGTTGTATACCAAATAACCCAGCGCTTGTGTTCACGTTCGTCTCGTATGTAACATCAGATTCAGTTTAGCCTAGAGCTCTCCGTCTTTCCTCTCACTAGGCACTCAGAAGACCTCATTGCTGCACGGATGCGAACGAACCTCCGCCGATAGCTAAGTACATCTCAATTGTGTGTGTCATTGCTGACGAAGGACCGTCTAGATACCGCTGCAGGTATCCCGCAAGCCGATCTAGTGGTATGCCATAACGAAGGGGGGCCAGTAGATCGACCGATAACGACGTCTTTTCACTGACATTTAGCTAGTGGTCTGGTTGGGACGTATGATTCAGCCCGAACCCCGGTACCCGTCTATTCATGATCTGACTTCTTAGAGACCATCGAACAGTCTCTCCAGTACAAGGTCAGCTGGGTAAAGTGGCCATTTATGCACCAGTACGAAAAAAAAATAATACATGGTAAATTAAGGTAATGCTAATTGGCAATACGGAACCGAGTGCGACGGTCACAGAAGGTTCAACACTTTCACTTTCGCTTTCGCACCACAGTACCCCAGACTACCATTTTCAGGACACTGACGATACCTAACCTATTGGCCCGTTCCCCGAGAGGGTGGGTGTGTAAGTTGAAACGCATGCTGAACATCTCGTATCTTGCACCAGACCCTGTTTTTAGCCGAGGGAGTCCTAATAGAGCGTCACCGTGAACACTTGATAGGCCCTCTAGAAGGGAAAACGGACTCGCCAGACGGAGCACTTACAGGCAGAAAAACTCGGAGATGGATGCGAAAAATGTACATAGAACGCCGAACTGTCGAAAGTGAGGCAAAAGAACAAAATATAGGGCATAAGGAAAGAAATGGCCAATTAATCAGAATCCGAAATCTCAAGGACTTTGTCCTCCGAGAATGGTCTCTGACTGGCTTGCCGTGGTTGTCGAGACCTCGGCCGACCTGCCGCCACCGAGGAGTTGAGTCCACGAACATGACTACTGGCACCACCGAGCCCTGGTAAACGTCTCCGGACGCGTCTAGTTTCAACAGGCACGTTCTCCTTGTCGTCAACCTCTTCGTCTTCGTTCGTCTCGTTCTCCTTCGCGTCAGAATCCGAGTCGTCGCTGGCAATTACGATTACCTCGGTGTTTGGTGGTGGTGGTCTTCTGGTCGCTCTGCCAGTGGGTTTGCTGCTACTCGCCCTGGTTGGTTGGGTGGCTGGGAAAGGCTTTGGTGTAGGTCTCGGTGTTGCTGCCTTGATAGCTTGGCGTGAAGTTGAGGAACTTGCTTGTTGCGCAGAGGTAGAAGCAGCCATCGCTTCCTGCTCAGCATTTTCGAGCATCCTCAGATCATCACTGCCTAATTCAACGTCGTAGTCCATCAATCCGTCGAACATATCTTCGTCATCGTCATCGTCCGTTATTGGTCTTGGTTTGGCGGTAGAAGATGTACCAGTAACCGTTCGCTTGTTGCTACCACTTGCGGTGGGGTTCACGATGTTTTGCGCATTGAAGCCAGGCGCCAACTGGAGTTTGGAGTCCAGGCTAGGAGGGGCGGCGAAGATTCGCGGGAACACAGTAGGTTCTTGGAGTTTACCGAGAAGAGTTAGGTTGGTTGCGGCTGGAGATTTAGTGCCAGTCGTCGTCGTCGTGGCCTTCTTCTTCCCTTTATCACTGGTGGTGGTATTCACATTTGACGCGCTCCGCTCCATCTCGTCTAAAATCGCCCAATCGAAATCCATATCCGACATAGGCGGAGATGCGTTTCGCGTAGGCGCAGCCTGACGGAGAGTTGGCGAGAGCGTCATTGAAGGTGCCAAATTGGGATTTGACGGGCCAGCGGTTGAAGTATTGTGGAAGTACGGAGAGGTAGATGGTATTTGGCTGCGTGACACGGACGGTAGCAGAGTGCTGGAGGTGCTTGGAACGCGCCGACGACGCGGATTGAGGTCTTCGTCATCGTTGCGGTTTGAGAGGAGCGGTGGAGAGGGTGGAGGGGAGATGTCTTGCAGAGGCGCACGGCCGTTTAAAGCTGCACCCACCGCCGGAGGAGGTGGGGGTGGAGGTGCGCTGTTTGCATTTTCGTCTGCCGCTTCGGGCATAGGTTCGGGAGAAAGTCTGCAACAGCAAGGTTTAAGAGGTGTACGAAGGGGGTTGAAAGAGCCCTTACTTCATGCGTTGGCGGAGGCCTTGTCGGAAATGGTAGCTCTGCATGTCTCGGAGATCTGAATATCCACCCAAAAGGTTGACATTGCTAGGCTCTAAATGAGCGACACCGTGAACGACTCTGACGTTCTTCAAATGCATCTGGAAACATGGATCCAGGGTTGTTCCGTACAAGACAGTTGGGCTGACGCACCTTAAATCCAAGAGGCGTTCTAACCAAGCTGAGATCAGGTAAGGTCCTATATTCAACAGCCTTAAAGGAAGTCTTGCCATCTGAGAGTATGAATGACAGCATGCCCCTTGGGTACTTGGGCATCGGTCCTTCGCCCTCAATCTCAATGTCGGCGTCTTCTTCTCCCTCGCCGTACTCATCCAAGCCAGCCTTTATCCTCTCCTCTCTGGCTTTTCTAATCTGGTCCAGTTGAAAGGCGCTGACGCTAACCTCTGTGAGAGAGGTAATCTCAACCAGGGTGAGAGTGCCATCAAGAGTGATGCTGTTATCGAAATGGCCAATATTTTGAGGGAGGCCTGTGTCCAGGTCCATTGATTCGGAGAGGTTGGATTTGAGCAGTTGGTCTTCAATAAGTTCGAAGAGTTTGGGTGGGCATGGGGGACCTGGGCCAACGCCTGGCTCCTCCACAGCCCATTCATAGCATCCCTGAAGCCATTCCTGAGGCTGTTATGTTAGTCGGCTAGGGATATGGAGGATGATATTGCAGCGCACACGATCAACGCGAGGTTTGGGGTACCTTTGGTCCACCCAATTGAGAACTTCTCTGGGGACCGGCATGGTTGAATTGAGTTGAGGTTCAA
The DNA here is from genome assembly GCA_027579765.1 of Candolleomyces efflorescens. Lineage (NCBI taxonomy): Eukaryota > Fungi > Basidiomycota > Agaricomycetes > Agaricales > Psathyrellaceae > Candolleomyces > Candolleomyces efflorescens. The sequence goes on from JAMZDL010000100.1 coordinate 10,703, forward strand.
GTTTGGATTTTGGCGCGCGCCACCGCGCCCGATCGCGTCGCGTCGGTTCTCATCAGGTGACGTTTGCACTGCCACCTTATATTCATCCGAGCTTCATCCGGCGCGGTGATCTTCAGAGCTCGACGAAGGGATGAGGTATATAATGATAGCAGCTCGGTAAACAACTTGTCCGCGAAATAGTCTTGCTACGAGGGTAGAAAGATAGAAACGTATTACAAAGGTACAACAGTAGAAAATCAATAATCACTGAAACTGTCGAAAAAAAGTTGGAATCAGGCATCACCGCAACAGAGGTAGAACACAGACTCACCGATCTGGGAACAAGGCAGGAGCGACGAGACTCCAGATATACAAGAACATGCACACCCAGCTCGATACGATCCTCATCCACATAGCCACTTCCGAGCGTCCAATATAAACACTATCGTCGGGGCCCTTCTGGTTGACGACATTCCTGTTGTAATGTATGAGGTTAACATGGGCGGTGATATGAAGTGGTATGAGTGGGATAGACTCACCAATCTGTCAGGAGCATCGCGACATACATCGAAGCGATGCTGAAGATGATGTGGAACCAGGAATACTACAATTGCTTGGTTGAGACGCCGGAGAAGAAGGGTGGTATTGGAAAAGGCAAAACATACATTGTACCGAAGTCCAGTCTTTTCATCATCCCGCTCTTCACCCATGACCTCTTCTTCGTCATCGTCATCATCCAACTGCTGGAGTGCCGAAGCGGGGATAGCCCTATCAAAGATACGTCAGTACGTGCAGTGCACATAAGTGGCTTCTTCACTCACCCAGCTTCAACAGCAGCAAGCATCGCCTGATACCTAGGCGAATCCGTCCTCCCCGGCTGGGCAGTGACAAAGTTCATCTCAGCATGCCCATCATCCCCCGCCAACTGGATCTTGGCAGCCTTCTTATTGCCCCCTACGAGCGCACGGCTCTGCGTAGCAGCCCTTGTTGTCGAATACGCGATGGCCAAGAATGTGAACACTCCACCAAGGATCAGGACAGCTTTCTGCGTCGTCTTGCCATCCCTCAATGGGTTGCATTTGGCCGTTTCGTGCGTGTGGTTGCTGACAGCTGATACAACTAGGTAGGTGCAATAGGCCGCCACCATGGATGATTGGGCCAAGCCAGAACGGGGGTTGTATTCCTGGATGACGGGATGGACGCACATAATGGTGACGAGGATGCACAGCGCGAGGTTGAACGAGATGAAGAACCGATTCAAGCTGCATCCAGATCCCGCGAAGAAACCGTAAAGCAGGCCTGTGAGCGTGATGGTGAAAGCGTACATGGACGCTGTTGAACCGATGAGAATCCATTGCCAGAGATTGGAGGACGAGTTTTCCCAGTTTTCTAGGCAGGTCTCGCTCCAGGAATGCGCAAAGTCAACGAGGAGGACGAGGCCGAGTAGAATGAAGATGGTAGCGCCGATGAGGGAGACGTAGTTGCCCCAGAACATGAAGAAGCCGTTCGGAATGAAGAATGAGACGACTATGAGAATGAGCCAGACGAGGACTTTAGGTCCCCACCAGCTGCGAGATCATGAGACGTCTGGCTCACAGGGGTGGAAAAGGGAACGTACCCATTCTGAATTTCAGCCCGTTTCTCTTTCGTAGTCTTGACTCCAATGAGAAGTGCACTCAGGATGAGATGGAATAGGGCGAGGGCGAAACAGATTCGGTGGACCTGCTCGGGGTCAGTGAAAGCTTGAAGCTAGCGAAGAGGTCCATACGAACGGCCAGAACTCCATAGCACTTCCCTTCCGCACATTCCATCTTGATATAATCCATACTCCATTTCTTAATCAACTTGGCAACGGCGTCTGTCTTCATAACCCAGGCCAGTATCGAGTTCAGGATGAAAATAATCTGGAAGCACCGTCCATTAAGCTATGGTTCTCCCTAGACAAGAAGCAGTCTTACAGCAAATCCAACTCGAGTTGCAATCGAGGAGTTGCAGTTGCACGACTTGAAGAACATGGAGGCTGCGCTTTCCGTTAGTACTCCGGCTGGCTCTTGGAACAACATGACACCCACCAGCAGTTGAGGTAAAGCAGAATGCAATACCAGCCAGGCATGACGACGCTACGGTCGTCAGCCCGCCGGCTATGGGCAGGGATAACAGCATGCCCATGTTGAAGGATGGTGGTGGTAGCAGGAGAGATGAAGGCTGCTTTGGGTGGGGTGTGGCAGTGTTGGCGGCCCGGGAGCCGCTGCCCAAGCGCTCCTAGCCGTCCAGTCTGAATTTGGTCTGAATTTTTCTCTTGTTTGCGCTCACTCCCGGTAACTTCACCCTCGACGTGCTCAAGGTCTTTCTACACCATATTTCTCCAGAGTTGATCACTGTACCTCAGCATTCCAACCTGAATTGAGTTGAGAATTTGGAGCCCAACGGGTGTGCAGCTTTCTGTGCAACTTGCGGACTGTCCACGGTTTTCAAGGTCGTTCAGTTCTTGCAACCGTCCTTACGCAAAGAAGTTGCAGAGGGATGGTTGTCTCTCCTCGAAGGGATTCTCGAATGGCGCGAACACATCCTGGGGTACCTTGACCCAAGCAAAACTCTACTATGGGAATTTATGTCGTCCCACAAGGCTGCCAATTTCAACATTGAAGCTTTCATCGAACCCATATATATCGTTCGAAGACTTTTCCACATGCATCCGGTCTTCGATTGTCTTCAAACCTTTTCGTCCAATGACAGCGACCGCCAAATGCCCCTTGACCTCATTGACGGTATACACAAGAAAGTCAGGCCCTTCGGACGCAGGTTATTGACCGCTTCATATCTCGATGCGGATACATGAAGAACGTCGACTATCATGCCGTTGCATCACAACTGCGCAACGCCATAGGCATGACGGGCCTACCAGACGAGTTGCAGACTTCACCGGACTTGGTACCCATTCTGATCCTGAAACAACTTCTCGATGCATCGTTAAACCTCGTCAAGGATCCTGTGATGCAAAGGGCGTTGCTGGAGTCCTCCTTCCCCAAGACATTTTGTGAAGCTTTGACAACTTGGCTCGTCGATAGATTGCCCAAGAGGCAAGAGACCGGAGCCGCCAAGGAGGGGTTCCTCCTCATCTACAAATGTCTTGCATTGCTCGGAAACCAGGGCACCACAGCAAACCGTCTGTGGCTCCGAGCGTTCCAATCAATGCTCGACGGAGGGATGTTCTCTCTGCTCAGTCACGCACTTCATACCATCCCAGACAAAGACTCTGCCAGGGACTCGGAGCTGGCGAATACTTTGAATGCGATAATCTCAATGTGAGCACATAACCCTACTCCCTTTGCGAGCATCCTTGGTTCTAATCTATGTTACGCTCGCCCTATGTAAATCAGTGCAAGACGCACGACAACGGCAATAGACAATACGAACCATCCAAGCGGTGCTCTGGCTGTCACGCCGTGGTGTGCTGTTTTGACGCCTGCCAGAGATGACTGGGCGTCGTTCCACCGTGAAGAATGTCATCACGCCAAGGTCGACTACAGAGGTGAGTGTACCGCCTGTTAAACCGCCACCGGCTCTCAAAGATATGAACATGGCATGCGAAGACGCTAGCACTCGAGATTGTGCAGACAACTCTCTGGGCCTCCGAACCCTTCATGCTCTATTCACCTACCAAGCGGTCAACACCGCTGAACATCTTTACAATGATTTTGAAGCCGGCCTTGAGGAACCCCTTGCAGAGGTTCCGTGGATCATGGTTCTCGATGGTTGGGCGACCACAAGTCCGACTGTCTCCGCAGGGCATCCCAATCTCCACCGCCTGGCGGCCAAGCCCTCATTGTTCGGGAAGGCCGCCACTCACAAAGGATCTAGTGGTACGAAAGGAGCTTCGATGGCTGTCTCGACGAGTGGTCAGGTGACAAAGCACTACTTTGATGAGCGTGCAGGGAGAATTATTCGGGGATTTACCCTGGAGGGAGGGGTGAACAGGGGATCTCGACTGGTTGAGTGTGTTTTTGGGTACGGCGATAAGGAAGTGTTCCGTTTTGATCAAGATGAAGGTTTCCCGTCTTCTGGAGGGTCGTTTGATTTGGTATCTTCTGTAGCCAGGATAGGGTATGTTTCTTCTCCGTCCTCTCTTTTGAGGACAATTCTTTCTGATGCCGTATTGTCTTTTGAACTGAGCAGGCCTCAACGGGTCGCGTCTGGAGGACCCAGTCTGGAAGGACTGAAGGTTCGAGCAAGGTATCAATAACTGCATGCGATGATAGTTTGGCGATTCCCATACATTATGAAAGTTCCATTTCTCTACCGATCTTCTTGACAGAATAGGCTCCAATTTCAGCGCTTCGGTTGATTCCCCGCAGCTCAACTTCGTGGAGTTCATCGGAATGACTGCTTATGGCTCGACCTTGTACTACGAGTTCATGACCCCTGATTATATGTTCAAGCCCCTGACATACAACCTTAAATGGGAACGGAATGACTGAACGGTCAAGCAACCCTGGCTTTCAAACCAAGCCGGTGCGTGCATGATATTCTATTACTGCGTCGCCAAGAAGAGCGGGAGAAGAGACTGCACAATGCCGTCTTTCACTTCTTGGTTTGCCTTGGTCCTGCCATTTCCAACTGTCTTTTATCTTCAAGAGTTCGCATCACCTTCAGCATCGCTTCGATGTACGTTGCGATGCTCCTGACAGATCAGTGAGTGTATTCTTCCCATCTCATATCATACATCAACAGCGCCCATTTCATTTTGAAATTGCAGGAATGTCGTAAAGGCAAAGGGATTCGATCATGTTTATGTGGCCACCCGGAAGGCAATGTCCATGGCGGTTACATCGAACCGGGGGTGCGTGATTTTTTGGGAGCCCAGTCGCTCTAAACCTGTTCCATGCCTTGTGCTATTCTCTCTGCAGCTCAGGTGATATTCGCAGAAGCTGATTCTCACTTTGTGTCAGTTTCGGTGATTCTGATTCTTGATTCGCAGAATGTCGAGGCACGTCTTTCGTTTTCGTCATATTTAATATGTCACGAGCCGCTATGATATCCTGATGTTTCTTCAGTGAAATACTGGGTCAAAAAAAAAATAACGCCAATGGCCTAAGAGAAACAAGTGGCAAGTGCTTTGCATTATTCGCGTCCACATCTTCTATCTATAACGAAATATATGATGCCTTACAATTGGGTGTTTCCCACTCTGGTCAAGTCCAGGCGTTTTGAGAAGAAAGTACTTAGGGAAAGTCCGTAAGGTAGAATGGGATGGCGTGAACTGATATCCTGCACAGCTCACCTCAGTTTACATCAAGATAACAACATGCTTGAGCAGTTGTGTCGCATCTATCGTGATCGAGGGTGTCCCGGTGAATAGCCACATGTGCAGGGGCGATTGGAGCCCGAATTAGGGCAGAGTCCAAGCTCTGCCAAACAAACAACGCGACCTCTCGGTGTGGCGTTTGTCCGCGGTCCGCGACCGGCAGTACCATTTCGGTCTCCCAAGTGCCTTGAGCATTCTGACGCCCTGGGTGCGCCCATCTTGGCCCAAAGCTGAAGCTGTTCTCTTCTTGAATGTCACGGTTCAACTACGTCTCTCGGAATCGAGGCGCAAGTACCTCGGTCAACCATACTCGGAGTTGGTCGAAACAGTTGGCAAGGAGCGCTCAAGACTCAAGCTTCGAGGACTCAATACTCAGGGTACTTTGCTAACAAGCTTCTTTTCAGTAAGTCTGGCTAAATTTATCTGACATCATGTCACTCAGCCTTGTCAGATTTGCGTTCCGAGTTTCCTCTGGGCTCCGGAGGTGTCAAGTTGAAGAGCCTGGGCAAGCTTAGTGGACCCACGATCCCCGCATCATCCATATCCATGCCATTGTCACTGGGGCGACAGCAAACTGGGAAACGCTTCTGAAGTCACCGCAGGAGTCGGAGAAGGGCGATTTCTATAGAAAATTGCATAGGTCCCCAGGCAGAGGACGCCCTAACGCCAGCTTGACAACCGTCTCTCCTCTCATCGCAGTCGTGGAATCTATCTTTGATTTACCCAAGCGGGAGCTTTCCGTCGAAGCTTCTGAACATTACCTCCCAGAAACACCGGAGGTCCGAAGTGACGTTAACACCATTCTTGGATCAGATCACTCTTCATTTCGTGCCCGTTCTTAAGAACCTGTCGTCGCCATGTCAGGTTCTCTTTTCCCCAGCCAGCGTGTCTTGCAGGTCCTCCCAGGCTGAGGTCATTACCGCTCCTCTCAAACTACTTCGTCTTCTCCAAGTGTCACTGGCTGATTGATTTATCGTCCTGAGGACGATTCCTGTTCGCGTATTCTTTCAATGTCGGCGACTTTGGTGGCGAGGGTGGTAGAGAAACAAAATGCAGACATTATGTCGGTGAAGGCATCGTACGTCACTTCATTTGGGTCTTAGAAGGTGAAATGAAAGCGGATCCTCTAGGTTTCATACCCAGTATCTCGTCATCATTGCTCTGAGTAAGTTTCATCTACTCCTTCAAGTGTTACATTGCGATATCGACGCCGTTCTTTGCCAGCTATTCTGCTTTACGACTATGTCTTGACATTCCTTAATGAAGTCAACTGGATTTGGCGGGTCCCGAACAAGCGAAATTCGACAATCGTTTTCTTTTTCCTGAATCGTTATTTCACCATCTTCTCTATCCCGGTCATTGGTGTTCAATACTTCTGGCATAACACTGACCCAGGACGGCTCAATGTGAGAAGAACATGTGCATTTTCACGTCTTTACGCTGCTGAATCGAGGTTGCTTTGTTTACTCTAGGCGTACGTGGATTCCATGTTCTTATCTGGCTCTCAAGATTGAAGGGGCCCCTAGATGCCTTGCCGTGAACAAGGTGCACTACTATGTGATCGTCGTATCGCAGGTCATAGTTGCTGGTATGCTATCCCTGACACGCGACGCTGCTATCATCCTGACCAGCCAACTTAGCTATCCTCATCTTGCGAGCTTATGCATTGTACGGAAAAAGTCGTCGAGTGCTTGCGTTGACATGTGTTATCACTGTTGTCGCGGCAAGTCTGGCTATCGTATGTCCAGCCAAAGGATTCTATCTGTATGTCTCCCTGACTACATTTTTCCGACCCTATTTCGACAGTGGTCCGTGGCTACAGCACCAACACCGGTCTATACATCGGACAACCTGCTGTTCAAAGGAACATGTATGCTTCCAACTTACCTCAAGACGTAAGTCTTGATCTCTAGTCCCAATTCCGAATGCTAACGCCAACGATCTCTGATAGTGTTGAGAGTACGTTTAATTCGTGCTATGCTGACGAATAGTCAGTCATTGAATGTGCACCCAAGGATACATGACCGCCATAATCGTTGCTATGATCCTCGAGCTCGTAATTTTTGCGTTGATTGTCTGCAAGTCCATCCAGCATATGAAGAGCCGCTCGGTTATACTGGAGGTTCTGCTTAGAGACGGTAAGCCATGGTTTCCAGCTAAATAGCTTCTTTGCGATTTTACTGAGAAATCTCGGACGTAGGGCTCTTCTACTTCGCGTGCGTCGGTTTCTTGGATCAGTGCGCATCTCCGAATACTTAGTGACTGGTACGAACAGCTTGGTTATGTTGGTGCATTTTGGTGTTATCCTGTCCTATTACGTGAGTGGATTGACTCTCTGTGATGGAGATGTATCTCACCCACGTTCGACCCAGCTTCCCCAAGTGCATCCTGTTCAATTATCGTGCTGTTCGAATCCCCTAACTCTTTATTTAGGATGCTTGGAGGGGCAACTTTGCTACTCTCGCCAACTGGTCAGTTTTACTGGATGAATACCACAGTCTGATACTCATTTACACATCTGCCAGTTTCAACTCGACTCTGATTAGCAGACTTATTCTTCACCTGCGCAATCCTTCTCTCAATCCTGAGTACCAAGGAACGACTCAGGCAACGGAAGGCATCATTTCGACTGTTATCGTCACTGATGGTCGACAGGCTACTAGCCAAAGTACCTTTGATATGAATGTCCATTCAAAACAGTCGAAATGGGGCACATCGACTCGCAGTGACAGTTACTCCACTGGTAGTTATTCCTTCGATCTCGAGAGTAGAGCAGATTTGAGAGTTTAAATTTGGTGTTTAGTTGGGTGACTTGATGTGCATCCGACGTTTGAATTGAAGCCTTCGAGAACACTGTTGTATTACACCCTGTATCGATAAGAAGTTCTGTGCTATATGTATCTTTACTCTTAGAGCCACCTTACTACCTGACTCGGTCGCCTAGGCTCCACCAGTCGCAGGGCTTGACCGAGATTCTCGCTCAATGGAAGGTCCAGAGGTGGTGCGTGTTATTGGTTACCAGCGTGGTAATCGGCACCTTGAGCAAAGCAAATATGTCCATACCGTTAGATGCCAGTGTGCAAGCGCGAGTAGAAACTCACATTATAGAGTGCATCGCCATATTGGGTGACCGCATTATTCCCTAGGATTTGAATGGCCTCGCTTTTCTTCTTATTCGGTTCATGCAAGCAGATGCTACCGCGAAGTTTACCAGACGATTAGGATGAGGGGTCAGGTGGACGAGAACGAGCTCACTAATAAGCGTCCTTGTCATTCTCATACTTGAGATACCACCAGGCAGCGTCGGTTGGGGTATTGCTTGATCCCAGGTAGCTGCTGCCCGAAGGTACTGTCGCGTAATAAGGCGGGCTACAGCGGTCCTTGATCTGGAACATATCACCCTTGAAGACGAAATAAAACTACACGATGGGGAGCAATTAGCACAGGAACCAATTAAGAGGCAGGTAGTTGACTCGTACGGATCCATAGGTCTTGAAATAAGATGCATTGACTGGATATAGATGAGGTTGACCGTAATAGCCGTTAAGGTGCAGGTAATACGTGGGTTTGAGGTAGCTGCAGAGATTGTACCATCCGTTCGTCCCTAGGACCTTTGAAGAACCACGGCCTATGGAGTACGAGACATTGTTGTCACTCAAGAAATCGGAGATGCCTGTAGGAATTTGGTCCCATTGCTCGAGCAGCCAGACCTGGCTGTGATTATTCTGAAACAACGTCAATCAAGTCGACTTCATCTTTCACGGAGAGGTTTCGTACGTTGGTGGGGAGGAGAACGACCTGATGGTAGGATTCGGTGGTAAACGAGTTGAACACAACAAGAGTTCTAAGGTGAAAGACTGTACCTTACCGCGATCCAAAGATTGGACATCGTCCTCATCGAGAGGAACTTCGAGTTGGAAGCCTGGAGACAGACTGCCATGCACTGACTCCACACAAAGCCTAGAACGTAAGGCAACGGTCAATCAAGAGCATTCCAAAGAGGAGAAAAGCCTCCACACGTATATGCAAACCCTCCAACGGATCGTAGCTCCCAGAAGAATTCGTATGGAAGTCCACGAACCAGTCCATGCTTGACCAGCTGGGTGCTGTCCACACCGAGAAACTCCTGATTGGTGCTACTCTGGATCGAGAACAGGTTCTCGTCGTCTACCTTCGGGTTCAATAACCACTGTGAAGTACAGTTGGCCATCGTGAAGGATGACACGTCGTGCAACGACGTACCCTTTGGTGATCGTTATCAGAGTCTTGTCCAGTAATATACGCACTCGGGAACTCGCTCGAGGCATCAGCTTCGCTACCCTCGGGCAAACTGAGAATTGAGCGACCGTCGAGACTCCTGATGCGATAGTATCCCGGGCGCAAGGTTACAAGATGGCTAGGGAATGAGGAAGGCGGGTTTCCAGAGAAAATGCGCCACTGCTGTGATTCGCTGTCCTGAAAAAGTGTCGAACGCTTGTAGCAGTGTGGCCAGTGGTAGCGTGCCTGACCTTTCTGTCTGCAGTGTGTGGCTATTGTCGAATTCTCAGCAAAAATGGGAAAGTAATCGAAGAAATGGTGTAGCCACATTTCCAAATTCGCCAAGCTGAAGGCAAGAATCCGTTCCTTCGCCCGATAGGACAATCCTATGACGCAGTTGAAGTTGAGCACTACATTGCTGTCTGATATTGCCTTGCTCCAACTCACTCGAACGTATGCGCATTTCGAGAAGACTCGACTAAATGAAGAAGCCATTTGCTTGCATCCATCCGGGTCTTGCTCACAAGACGCCTGTCTTTCTCGGAAAGGATCCCTAAATAGGTCTTCTGGGCAACATTGTAAATGTAATACTCGTCTTCCGAGCCTGGCGCTAGGACAAATTTCCACTAGAAGATGCACTGTCAGACATATCCTACCCAAGTCATGTTTCGCCTCACCCTCTGATTATCGCTGTCCTTCCATGGTCTTGAGCTTGTAGGCCTGTTTGCTTGTCTGACGGTCATCTCCAAGCAAGAGCTGAAGTCGACATTTTGAATGGTGAATTGGCGGGAGGGGTTGAACCGCGACATGGTGTACCAAGGCTTCGAAGTGGGGCTGGTTATCGAGAGGCAGTGATTGGATGTAAGTGCACATCTGACGGAAGATTAATCGGCCGGAGGGCCCCTCGTGTCCAGTAATTCAATTGTGCAGATCGATAAGCGCCCACTGCCAGATGGCGTTTGGAAGTCGGCTTGCCGTTTGGAAGACCCCATTAATCATCTAGAGTGGGCACAACGTGTCCTTCGCGCTCTAGATGGATCTGTGAAGAGGCCATATGACCTCTTGAGCGCTGACCCGTGGACGTCACGCCAAGTGTATCTCTCCTAACACTGGCATATAGAGGTTTACTTCAAGAAATGATCAGTTGAATACTCCGCTCGCCGTTTGTCATTTAATCTCGAGAGCGGCAGAACGGTTATTTCCTGTGCAGCTAACGCAGGGAAGTATCCAGATGCATTTCAATTATGCTGTACGATACCCTGTGTATACGCCCTGACTGGATCGATTAGAAGCCTTGCACTACATGTTTCTTGAAATCGGCCACACTGCACTCAGCTGAGTGGGTTCCGGGTATCGAGTCGGCCGTCGACTTAGGACCTGACGCTATCATTGAATCGTCCAGAGCTGGTTGTTGTTATTGTCTACCATGGCGGCAATGGGCAGCTAAGCAAAGGAATTGTAATGACCATCTGATGGGCAACTCAGGGTTGAAGACTCACGTTGTAGAACGCATTCCCCGATTGGTTCACTGCGTTGTTTCCTAGGACCATAACAGTCTCACCTTTCTTCTTGTTCGGTTCATGCCAGCAGATGCTGCAACGAAGGATATCGGGACGAGGTTACGATAAGACCAAACATGTAGGATCAGAATGAGCTCACTAATAAGCTTCTTTGCTCTTCTCGTACTTGAGGTACCACCAAGAAGCTTCATTCTGGGTGTTTGTGTAGCTGAGGTAGCTGCCGCCCGAAGGTACGATGGCGTAAAAAGGTGAACCGTAGCGGTCCTTGATCTGGAACAAGTCGCCCTTATAGATGAAGTAGAACTACGGTACACAGTAGTTAGTGGTGTAAGAATGGTCAAGAAGCGATTAATGGAACATACGGAGCCGTAGGTCTTGAAATACGAAGCGTCGACTGGATACAAATGAGGCGCGCCGTAAGCACCGTAGAGGTGAAGGTAATACGTGGATTTGGTGAAGCTGCAGATGTTGTACCACCCATTCGTTCCAAGGTCGGTTGAACGGTGGCGGCGGCCTCCGAAGGAGACTACACCGTCGCTTGAGGGAAGGGGTATGCCACCAGGAATTGTGTCCCATTGCTCGAATAGCCAGACTTGGCTATGGTTATTCTGGGGACGTTAATAAGACTCATTTTTTCATGTTTGCCGTAGAAACTTCCATACCATGTTGGGAAGGAGAACGACCTGAGAGGCAGGAATCGTGGTAAATCATACAATCTGATGATATTTAGGTGACGAGAGTTGGCCTTACCTTACCATGACCCAAGGAGTCAAGTTCGAGAGGGGCATCGAATCCTGGAGATAGGATCCCTTGCACTGACTTCACGTGGAGCCTAGAAGCGAATGAAACAATCAAACAGAGTGTTTTTGAAGGGAAGGTGACATACGTATAACCGAACCCCCCAACGGACTGTAATTCCCAGAAGAATTCGAATGGGAGTCCGCGGACCGAGCCATACTTGACCAGCTGAGTGCTGTCTACTCCAAGAAAGTTGCCGTGGTTGGTGCTACTTTGGATCGAGAACAAGTTCCCGTCATCTGCTTTTGGCTTCACAAACCACTACCAAGACAGGGTTGGTCAACAGCTTGCATGATAGGTAATGCAGCGGCTTACTCTTTGATGATCGTTGTCGGAGTCTTGTTCAGCTATATGCGCACGAGGATATTCGCCTGAACCATCGTCGTCATCGCCATCGCCATCGTCGCTGGGCAAACTGAGGATCGAGCGACCATCGAGATTCCTGATGCGATAATATCCGGCGGCCAAGGTTACAGGATGAGTAGGGAATGAGGACGATGGGCTCCCAGAGAAAATCCGCCACTGTTGTGTCTCGCTGTCCTGGAAGGGGGTATCAACGTCGTCGACCTGTGCTATAGTTCGGGTCAGGCTTACCGTGACGTCTCTATCGGCAATATGAGGCTATTGTACGACTATCAGTGAAAATGCTTCATGATCACATGAATTGAGTAGCCCACATTTCCGAATTCTCCGAGCTGGAGGCAGGTATCCGTTTCTTCGCCTGATAGGACAATCCTATGACGCGAAGGTTGAGCGCTGAGCACTACTGTCTGAGTTCCCTTCAAACGACAGCTCCAACTCACTCAAATGTATGCGCGTTTCGAGAAGACTTGACGGGATAAAGAAGCCATTTGCTAGCATCCATCCTGGTCTTGCTCACGAGACGCCTGTCTTTCTCGGAGAGGATCCCCAAATAGGTTTTCTGGGCGACATTGTAGATGTAGTACTCGTCTTCTGAGCCTGGCGCAAGGACGAATCTCCACTAAAATATGTACCGTGATCAGTCGCATCATACTGGAGCTATGCCTCTCCTTACCCTCTGTTTCTCGCTGTCCTTCCATGGTCTTGCGCTTGTAGGCTTGTTCACTGGTCTGACGGTCATCTCCAAGCAAGAGTTGAAGTCGACATTTTGGATCGTGTATGGTCGAGCAGGGTTCAGCTGCGACATGACTAGTAAGGTTCCGAAGAGAGCTGCCAGGAATTCCGGGGTAATGAATGCTTTTGTATGAGGGTATGACAGGTTCCCACAACTCCCAGAGGGATCACTTCTAAGGCTCCTCGTGTTAGTCCAGTAATTCAGTTATGTAGATCGATAAGCGCCCAACAGACCTATTCGAAGCCCGGATGCCGTTGGGAAGACCCCATTCGTCATTTCAGTGGATGGGGATGACGTGTCCTTCGCACTCGAGAATGATATGTAAAGAGGCCAGATGACCCTGTAAGTGACTGGGAGCCACTTCACCGGGTACTCTTATCTTTCCGCTAAGCTAACATATAGTCAAGGGGCGACAGAGATTTGGCAACTTGTCCATGACCATGGTCTCCCTTCGTGTTGGCGTCCGTTATTACATCCAGAACGTTGACTCTGGGTCTTTTCTCGAGTTGCCAGATAAACTCGCAGAGTCCGAGGTCAAGACGAGGCCAGTGAAGGTCAGCGAGAAGCAGTTGGTGAGTGATGTCAAAGCAATGACCTGGAGGACGAGCTGACCGCATTCATGTGACAAGTGGACGATTGTCGCTGATCAACGACAATTCGATGCTTTCTTCCTCGAGAACGTCGCCCAGAAAACGTGGCTAGGCCTTAGCACCGAAGGAATCCAGTTGGTTGGCCACGGCAGAGCAAACGCATCCAAATGGTCTCTTGACGCTGACCTGGAAGGTGATGGTTTTTGGTAGGTTGATCTCGGTTTCCCACGACGCCACCAATCATGGACTTGCGGATTCTAGGATCAGCTTTCCAGGAACCAAGACACCAAGGTGCTTGGAGTTGGGAGAATTTGGTGTGGTAGGCTCAAGCTTCTTGTACTTTGGTCTCCAATCAGACACTTAAAAACGTGTGTCAATCAGGTTCTCGTGGCGAAACGGAGTGTGCGTGAAGGTTTCAGGACCTCGGTCTGAAGCACGATGTTCTTTTGAAACTAACCGCCTACTGTAGACCAAAGACAGTCAAAAATGGCGCTTCTTGACGGAAAACGAGGCGTACCAGCTGACTCTACCCAAAAGTAATGGTGGATGTCTTGCAGCTGGCCATTATCGCATTCGCAGCATGGATGGAAACGTGTTCATCTCGCTGACCGAGCCTGAGCTTGATTCAGGGAGCGATGCCGAGCAAAGAGTCAAATGCACGAACCCGTTAGCATATGCTGTCTCCAAGGACGAGCCAATCAGATCCCAAAAGGTGAAACTCAAACCCTCTTGATTCCTTCGATTCGATGAAATTCACGGTCATCATCTAGTGGCTTGTAGTCCCGTCTGATGACGGGACATACTCAATCCAAGACACCGAACAACGCCTTTTTCTTGGATGCGAAGCGTATGAATGCTACAGATACGGTCTTATACATGGTCTCAGAGAGCCTTTCTGCTGGGATATCACCCCAGTTGGTGGAGGATTTGTTTACACGTACGCGCTGTGCTTTGAAGGGTCTGACCTTGATATTAAATTAAAGCTTCAGGGTCACTGTACACTCTCTGTCGGACTTGCTTGCTATTGGGTTCCGTGATTATCAAGCAGGGTCTAAAGAGGTCAGTAATCTATAACCCCTCACCATAAGCCCTTTAGCTCAAACGAAGCCAATCGACTAGCTTGCCCTCATGCCCGCAATGGTAGGGTCCAATCACGCTCCGGAACGATCACTCACTCACCTGTTATTTGCTCAAAGACTGCCCACAGCCAAACTTGGTTCTTTGAACCATGGGACGAATCTGTGAAACCCCAAGCGTCGTCTGCGAAAAAGGGCCCAAAGAGCAAAGCTTCAAACTCTAGAGATCCCGGTCCAGGCGCGACGCCCAGAGCAAACACCAGACCTTTACCTGGACCTGCGACGTCCAGGTTTCCAGGCTTTAACTCAGGCGGCCTCGGATCTGCTGGTCAAGAGATGGTGGAAGATTTCGGGCCGTCTCTTGAATCAGCGGGTGTGCCCGAATCCGACTCGGACAAAGAGGAGGAGGAGGGCCAGCCCAAATTGATCCCAGATGGCCACTTTCGTATTCGAAACGCTGGAACTGGGAAGTATCTCAATGCCGCAACGACAGTGGGTTTGAAAAGCGAGCCTACTCATGCTCCTTGCAGAGTCAGTTTTTCCGATACTTTTGACCCTCCAATCTCGGTTGAAAGTAGTAAAATTATCCAAGCTGACTTTACATGATTTCTATAGTTTCTCGTCCGCCTTGACGAATCTAACGAAGCCCAGATAGCACCCCATTCCTATGTCGGGCAACAATCTCTGGTCTGGCGCGATTCGGAGATTGTCGTAAAAGACGTACAGGAGTCTGCATGGCGCTTCATCAAAGACGATGATGACCTTGAAGAGGAACTCAGGTTCCAGTGAGTTTTCCTCCGTGTTATGCGCATAGATGTGAGCCTCTCATTAACGCCACCTTTTATTTCAACCTATTAGGCTCAGCCCAGTCGGAGAGGCAGGTCTTGTTCTCAAAGCTGGAAGCTCAGGGTGCGGGGTGCAGGTATGTGTTCTAATTTTAAGACATGCTCTTTCAATAGCGCTCAACAGTTCCAGCTGGCAAAAGCCGACGAAAGCCTGGGGCTACTCCACAAATGGGACTTCGAGATGATTTACTGAAAAATAAAGGGTGATATTGGTGTCCATCTTGAATAGCATCACGGTCGAAGAGTGAACAGCGGGATGTACGAAATAGCATCATTAACACTTGACACGATAGCGAATAAATAATGATGAATGAATCGTGATGAATCGATAGCAGAGCAACGCAACCTTTCATACTGTTCCTTGACGCGAAGCAACTTCATTCCGCATTCCCCTTGTCAACATCAACAACAAATTCTCAATCCTCGCTTGCCGATCCTACAATCGCACGAAGGAGAGCGATGTGTCAATTCAACTGGAGGTGACCAAAAAAAAAACTCAACAAACGTACCTGCAGTTCCTTCATCTCATCCTTCAACTTTTGCACCGGCAAATCCTTCACGTCCTCCAAAAGTGCTTCGATCCTCCGAACATTCGACTCCGCAACAGCAGCACCAGTAGCCGCTGCTGCCTGTTGCTGCTCGGCCGCCATCGTCAGCTTGTGATTAAACAGTCTAGCCAACGGGCTCCGACTACTCGATGTCGAAGTATACATTTCGGGCGAGAGGACAGTCGAATCCGTAGGTGAAAGCATACTCTGCACCCTCAACCTACTCCGCCGTCCGTCCCCAGGGAAGTTATTGTTGCTACCTGTGGGCGAGGTTGGCTGAGAGGGCAGTTGTGTTTGAGGTTGGCGGTGGTCGCTGCTAGGAGAAGGTTCGATAGGGCTCGGTTCGCTCAAGGAAACTTTTACACTCGAAGGACTGCGTCTACGCCTAGGTGTGACATTCCCTCCGGGGGCTGGGGACCTAGACATCGACAAACGTGTTCGCCTTGTAGTGCCCTCGCCGCCTTTTGCTCTGTTCCCAAGAGTTTCCCGGGAATGTTGCGATCGCAATGCAAGTCGGTCGTCTTCGTCGTACTCTTCGAACAAATCGTATTCCTCGGTCAACTCCACGTCAAAAATAGCTTCGAATAAGTCGTTGGTGGTGGACCCGACGAGAGCCTCAACGAGCGGCATGTTCTTGATGTGCCTTGGGAGCCTATTGAAGAGAGATTGAGCGACGTCGATACTGATCTCTCGGAATTTGCGGCCATCGGCGAGATAGCGCTCGTAGACGCCGATGATGATGAGCTGGGGAAGACTTGTGAGCTTGATGAGGAAGACATTTAAGCTGTGCAGGGCGCGCGGGGTCAGGAACCAGCTGGAGGGTTTTAGAATGATCAAAGCTAGGATGTTGAAGGGCGGCTGGTATGAGAAGAGCGCGTCTGACTTGACACTAAGGGACCGAATATCAGTGGTGGTAGCCGAGGAAATGGGGCCTTTCCTCACCCTTCGATTGTTGAGATAGAGAATTGATAGAGATACTGCGGACCCAAAGGTTAGATCTCTTCTCCTCTCGTCTTACAGTGTCACAGACCTCTTGCGTCGCATTCTATAGAGGTAGTCAGTACCGCAGTTCATTAAAACGCAGATATGGCAACATACGGCATCAATCCTAGCCACTGTGTTTGATAGGATAGAGATGAGAACTGACAGAAGAGGTTAGCACTTACTTGAGGGGAAAACATGCGTTTACGCACTAGTAAGCAGTAGAGTATTCGACAGCGCCGCAAAAATGGTCATAAGGATCGGGCCAAAAAGAGGATGGAAACTCGTCGCTTGAGCGAAACTCAAGTACGTATTCCCAAACCATATCTGCACCATCAACCATGCAATCGACTTGAACGTCCATTCGTGGCCCTGAGGGTTGTCAGCAGCTACGTAGTCACAAGTCAGTTGTATTTTCAGACTGTCGGCGAGCTTAAAGCGGACTAACCCAGGTTCCAAAGTGTAAACAACAGCCCAGAAAAGCATATAGCAGCGATGCCGATGAAGAAGACGAATTGTGAGATCATGGCACGTAGCGATCTAGAAGGGGTGTGGTTGCCAGGAGGGACCGGAACCGGGGTCAACAAGTGAACAAACAAGGGATTGTTGCAGACATACAGAATTACAACATTATCCGAAACCGCGAAGAAAGCTAATCTGAAGGGGTGCATGGTGAATGAGATCGACGCTAGTACTTCCCAGAGTTCGGTAGAACCAGAGTGATGCGTACCTGGGGAATAGAATACAAGCGGCGCAAGAGAGAACGTCGAAGGCCATGGCCGAAATGTTTTCTGCTCAGGATAGTTAGTAAGTTTGGAGCTCTTGTGTAATGGGATGTCAACGGCGAGTGAGTGAGAAAGCGCATACCGTTGCCATCGCGGAGTCCCTTGATTCTCAAAATGAGGTATACTAGGAAGATGAGGATAAGGGAAAAGTCGAACGCGTTCCAGATCTTTTGTTCGTACAGGGTTTCAGCATTTGAACGAGGCTGTCGTCAACCTGGCTAGCTAACTACTCACGTTTGCGATATAAACTAGAAATAAACAAGGGTCAGCAGGTGTGGAGGCGGAGTAGTAAATTTGGAGAAGAAGACTCACTTATCCAGCCGTGTTCGGTGGAAGCCGTATATTCTTCCAAGGCGAACGCGGACGCAAAGATAATGAAAGCGATTTCCCAGTTGGTCAACTGCGACTTATCCTGATCTTAGATCCAGCGTTGACACTAAGTCATCGAGACCTTTCCTTGGAGACGAAGGGCACGTACTGGACAGGGAGAGAACAAGGGTTAGGAGCAACAACGCAAAATTGATGAATTCCAAATAGGCGCCATATTTGGGGACGCGGAGCCTAAAGTTTGCAGGACACATTTATTAAATCAACGTAAATAGAGAGTGAAATATTTGGAGGAAGGATTTACCGATAGTGGTCAAGGAATGGGGCTTTCTTCGCATCGTATATCTCGATAGCGCGAGGTTTGTAGTTGTCGGCCAAAATGGACCGATTCGCAGCAGACGAGAAGACAACTTTGCCGGCATAGATGTCCGTCACAACCTTCTGCGTTACGGGGGCCGCAAGGAAAGCCTTTGCTTCGGTCGAAATGGCCATCTGGCAAGAGATATAGCTCGACGGAACCCGAATTCAATGAGCCCAGCTCACCTCAATCGCGCTGTGCGCAGAGTCAATATCATCATCGTCAGCATTGAGCATCTGCTTGACGGAATCGGTGACTTGTTCAGGAGCTCCAGCCAGGGGGCTCCAACTCGTGCTCAGCACTGCGACGGTCTGGATGTAGTAGGTCCCGAAACGGTTAAGCAGCTTTATGGCAAGGATCTCGCAGAGATCAGCCCTGGAGAGCATAACGCCAGCAAAGGCTAGCTCTGATTCAGACTCTGCCAAAAAGAACTGCCTGACCACCAAACAGGCATATACGACTGCCATATTCCTGAGTCGCGCATATTTGTTCACGAGCGGACGAACTATGGTGAAGTTGATATCGGCAGCCGTCAGCTGGCTAAGGGTTCGCGTTAGACGGTGATCTAAATATCGTCCGACGAAGAATAGAAGAATAGACGGACTCCCAGGTCAATGCACTATCTGGAAGGCAGGCAAGGTCAGAAGTGCGACGAAATAGGTCTAATATTGAGTAGCGGATGCACACCAATTGTTGTCTGGGAAAGGAAATGTCAATGGGCGGGAGAGCTATGAGCGTCTTTGCGTACCGTAACGTCCTTCCTGAGCGCTGGGATCAGGGGAAAGACCTTTATCTTTGCCAAGTTCTCCGGGGTCGGTGCGAGGAGACCTGCACGCTGCTCATGATCCATGGCTGGAAACAAGCGCTGCGGACGTTGGGCGGTCGAAAAGAGTCCGGCGCGACAGACCTTGTTCGGCTCTACGTACTATAGCAAAGGGGGAGCGGGAAAAGGTCCGCCGTTTTCTTTTGTTGTGGATGAGGTGGAAAGGCAGCGGCGGTTGCGTTTATTGTCTTTGGCTGGGCCCAAATGGGGATCCAATACCAAAACGGCTCAAGGGCGGTAACAGATCAGATTCCCACGCTCATCATCTAAATCAGACGGCCTTGTATTTCTGCCTCTTAACCTCCTCCGGCCTCCTTTTCCTTTCCTTTCCCAATCGCAAGCGATATGGGATGCTGTTTTTCTGAACCGGTAGACTTCGAGGGCGAGGTCAACCTCTACCACTTCGACCTCCACCGTGCAGTCGGCAAGGGTGCCTTTGGAAAGGTCAGTACTCCTAGCCTCTCCCGCTTTTCTATACCGCTTATCACCGTCCCCAGGTTCGCGTTGTTGAACACAAGCGATCCAAGAAGCTCTACGCCCTCAAGTATATCGACAAGGCTCGATGTATCAAGCAAAAGGCTGTCGCCAACATCATTCAAGAGCGTCGACTACTGGAAGAGGTCCGTATGGACCATCCGCTCCCGTTCCGCGTCTGACCCTGCCACAGATTGACCACCCATTCGTCGTGAACCTGCGGTACGCGTTCCAGGACGATGAGAACTGTTTCTTCGTGTTCGACTTGATGCTGGGAGGGGATCTGCGTTGTGAGTACCGTCATTTCCGCTCGCCTTCCTGCTGCTCACCCCCCTGTCCCTGTCCAGTCCACTTGGAGCGCAAGGGCAACATTCCGGAGAACGTCGTGCAGTTCTGGTTGGCAGAACTATCAGGTGCTCTGGAATACCTCCATCGCCAGCGGATAATCCATCGGTAGGTTTTTTCCATGGAACATGTTCCTGAATGATCTCAACATTCATTCTCATCAAGGGACTTGAAGCCTGACAACATCCTCCTCGATTCCGCGGGTCATGCCCATCTGACCGACTTCAATGTGGCCATCCATTACTCCGAACGTCGCCTACACTCCAGCGTAGCCGGCAGCATGGCTTACATGGCACCCCAGGTCGTGAGCCGGAAGGGGTACTCCTGGCAGGTTGACTGGTGGAGCTTGGGCGTCACTGCCTACGAACTCCTGTTCCACAAACGTCCGTTCGACGGTCGAAATGCGGAGAAGATGACCAACTCCATTCTCAAGGACCCTCTGACGTTCCCGGAGAATGCCAGTGAGTTTGTCAGTGAGGACGGTATAGCAGCGTTGCGAGGGGTATGCTTTTTTTCTGACACCTTTCGACTGCCATCGTTCTGACGGTGATATAGTTTATTGAACGCGACGTGAACCAGCGGTTGGGGTGCAGACCTAATGGTCAGGGCATTGAGGATATTCGACATCATCCATGGTTCAAGACCATCAACTGGGATCAACTGGAAAGCAAAGAATGCCAGCCGCCATTTGTTCCTGATGTGCGTCCCTTTTTCCATGCGGTTCCAGTCCCGCCCAATTTAACTCTCCCTTCCACATGATTTAGATGAAGCAAGCCAACTTTGATGTATCTCACGAGCTCGACGAGTTCCTGATGGTCGAAAAGCCCCTTACGCATTCCAAACGCAAGGCGAATCCTGACCTGGAGAAAATGAAGCCAGAGCTGAGGCAGCTCGAGGAGCAGTGAGTACACACAACCCTTGCTTTCTCAGGTACTGTCTTGTGGACCCATTCCTGACGCCACCTCGCCTACAGCTTCACCCACTACGACTTCACATCATCAAAACGCATGTCATACTACCCCCACAACCAACCAATTGTTGCAATCGGACCCGATAGCGACGGCACGGAACGGGCGTACTCACAGTCAGTGACAGGGACTCTGGTGACAGGGGTCAATGGAACGATTGTTGACCGGTCACTCGCTGGCTCCCCACCACTGGACGGTGAAACGACGTATCAGGGTCACCAGAGGAATCCAACTCTACGTTCTTCATCAATAGACCGACGCATTCAAGCATAATATCATGACTAGTTCTGTGAGTTTGGTCTTCCAACGCATAGGTCCCGACTGACATTTCTTTCTGACAGTGTATTCACGCTAATTTATTACCACACGACTATCTGTATCCACTAGTAATGCTTCGCATGCCATCGCTATCTTGCTTTCACACAACGTCAGGACTCGCTATCTCTCCCCAACTCCCTGTTGCACAACTACTATCACCACTTTGCCCTTCGAACTTTTTGGCCATTTCCCTGCCCCCTTGGATACGCATCACGATTGCATGTACATTTGTCCGCATTACCTTCTTTCTTTCTTTTTTACGCATACGGCATCACTTGTACTTACCTTCCCATCACTTGCCATGTTGCCCGACATACTCATTGACAGACATATGCTTGTCGCCTTGTTCTTGTATACTTAGCATCACTTCACTCGACGTTCTTCTCTTCCTTTCCCTCCTTTCTCCTGCGCTGGCCGATACACATACTGTGACTTTGTTCAATCGATCGGCATAATGCATCCCTTATTCCCGTTCCCTCTTCTTCCTTCCAGTCATTGCCGACCTGACCTTTATGACCGCTGGGCGCTCCATGTCCGGCGTTGCCCATCTGGGAACCCCCCTGGTACTTTTATTAGTGCAGTTTGTTAGTACTTTTAATGCTGTACATCAGAGATTTAGAGGAACATGAAGAGATACCATACTTTACGTGCGTTTTGAGAAGCTTTAATAGCTGCTGTGGAAGCCATGAGGTGCGCAGACGGCATACGCGTCTACGCCGCAGTGTACGGACTGTGGCCTTTCCAACCTCACTCCGACTCCCCCATCCATCCAAATTCCTTCAATTGGTGGTGCTGTTGACACTCGAAACCCTTATTGGATATTGATTGGATATGAGCATACGACGGGCGTCATTCTGGGTCCGGCTCTCATCATCAATTCGTACCATCATGTCATCGTCCTCGACCTCTGCGAGCCGCGAGCGGTCTGCATCTCCTGGTCGGAAGCCTGCTCCTCCTGCTTCCAATTCCATACACCTCGATAGTATCAAGACTATTGGGCAGTTGTTTCAGGAGGGTGTGTTGAAAGAGGTAGAGGGGAAAGTTAGGACGCCGGCCGATGGAGGATATTTGGAGAGAGTTTCGCTCTTGTGAGTATCGTTGACAGATGAAAGTTGCGTTGTTAACCTTCTGTTCTGATGATATTTTCTCTCGTTATGCTTTTTGGTGGTGGCTTTCTTCCTCTGCCCCATGCAAATTGCCGTTCATGCGTGCGTGTGTATGAACTGTGATCAATCATCGTCCGCCGATGGATCTATTTCTACACCCTGACGCCCGTTTCCCCCGTCGTCTGGGCGCTGTATGGATTCTGCTGCACTTGCCGGATTGCATCGCATGTGTCTTGATGTCTGGACCTGGTCAATACACATATTCAACATTTGATATTCAATGAATAAAGCCAGGGGGATATCACGAAACTCGATGTCGATGCCATCGTGAACGCTGCCAACAAGAGCTTGCTCGGTCAGTCCCGACCCCCCGCCTCGACCTAATCTCGATAAATATCTGACGTGATTTTCATTTTGATGTGTTGTATCGATACCGGCCGCTTTGATTTAGGGGGAGGCGGAGGTAAGGGTTTCTATTCATCATAGCGTCCCTTGTTCAAAGTTTGAGATATGTTTACGAGGAGAGACTAATCTTGGATGTTTTGTTTACACTTTTTAGTTGACGGTGCTATACATAACGCTGCAGGACCGAAGCTTCTAGCAGAATGTGGGTGAACCCACTGTTCCTTATTTACGAGATCTGTTTGACTGACTATCGTCATGGTGTGCACCCTTGAATCTAGGTCGACAGCTGAACGGATGCTTAACTGGACAATCCAAGATTACTCGGGGGTATAAACTTCCTGCGTACGTCCTTTCGTCCCCGTTGCTAAGTCATTTCAGAGTGTTGAAATGACTGAACTAATGAATGGCTGAATGAATCTGGAACGGACAGGCGCCATGTCATCCATAC
Source organism: Candolleomyces efflorescens (assembly GCA_027579765.1). NCBI lineage: Eukaryota > Fungi > Basidiomycota > Agaricomycetes > Agaricales > Psathyrellaceae > Candolleomyces > Candolleomyces efflorescens. Next base: position 34,055 of record JAMZDL010000100.1, read on the forward strand.
TGTCGGACCGGTGTATTCGTCATCGGATGTTGAGACCAAGGCTGAGCAACTTGCTTCCTGCTACAAGACGAGTTTGCAGCTAGCAGTTGAAAATTCGCTCAAACATGTTGTCAGTGTTATTTTGTTATCCTTTATTCTCTCGACTGGAGAAAAGTCTGGCACCTACTGACTGACGGCTTTTTGTGTACATGTAGGCCTTCCCGTCCATCTCTACGGGTATCTACGGATACCCCATTGAGGACGCAACCCACATCGCTTTGCAAGTCGCTCGCGACTTCTGTGAGTCCGAAGACGGAGCGAAGGTGTGATCGTTTTGAGGCCTTGCATGATGACCTGGTCCGTCTAAAACTTTCGTAGCTTGACAGAATCATATTCGTCGTCTGGAGTAACAGAGACAAGGGAGTGTACGAGTACGTATATTGCGGACTTTTGCAGGAAACGGCGCTGACGAGGGTCCAGGACACTCATTCCGGAGTATTTCCCTCCTGTTCAAACTGAGGCTGCAAGCGGAGAGCAAACGGCAGAGTCATCGGAGGCTGGAGCCCCCAAGGAGGACGCCCCTACTGTTGCTGAAGTTGCTGCGCCGCCTGCAGAGGCCGCAGGCTCGAGGGAGAATGGCACTGCTACGACTACTGCTGGCGCTGCTGCTGCTGCTGAGCCGGTAGCAGCTGCCAAAGCAGATTCCTAGGTTTTATGCATTTAATCAAGACAAAGACATGAGGTGTATTTCTATAGGGATTTCTGGAGAACTTGACTTGAGAAACCCACCACCTCGTCGTTGATCGGAATGCGGAATGAGTATGTTTGATCCGGGGTAGTTCATGGTCTCCCGCGGCTTTCCACCAGCGATTGCTTGCACCTTTCTGCACCGTCCTCCCATCCAAAAAACCGACGATAGGACCACTGCCTTTATGACGTCATGCCTGGTCAGATGGCCCTATCCTGCACGCGGTCATGCCGCAAGGCCTGAGCTTCATCGCGTTATTCTCAGAGTTCGACCGCGATGGGGATCATCAATCTATCTCGCATCGTACCATCGATTCAACCGCTTGACTTCTTCTCTTATCCCATAACCGCCGTCTCACAGAACAATGTCCTCAAAGGTACCACCACCTCGAGGAGTATACGTGCCTGCAGTGCTGTTCTTCGATGAGAACGAGGATTTTGATATTCCTGCTATCAAATCCCATGTTTTGCGTCTAGCCAAGGTCGGTCCTGCTCGTACCCCGATGGGAACACTCGATTGATTGGGGGATTGGCTTCACAGGGAGGTGTAACTGGTATCCTCGTCCAAGGATCCAACGGTGAAGCCCAGCATCTGTTCGTAAAACCTCACCTCTGCTATTTCTGTAAGCTCAATGCGAGTGTCGCAGATCAAGAGAAGAGAGGAAAACTGCGATCGCGTTGACTAGGCAGACGTTGGACCAGAACGGTTTCAAGGACACCCTCGTCATTGCTGGGACGGGGGCACAGTCGACTAGAGAAACCAAACTCTTCAACCAAGATGCAAAGGAAGCGGGGGCTGCCTTTGCGCTCGTTCTTACCCCTTCGACTTGGGCAAAGAACACGACGACGGACGCAATCATTCGATTCCATCGCGAGGTTCGCTTCCTGAGCACATTCGGTGTATCCATATTCTCTGATATCATGCCCTCTTCCAGGTGGCTGACGCCTCTCCAATCCCAACCATGGTGTACAACTTCCCTGGCGTGACCGCAGGCCTCGACCTCGACTCCGACATCATCTTCACCCTCTCCGCACACCCGAATATCGTTGGTACCAAATTATCCTGCGGAAACATTGGGAAGATCCAACGCCTAACCTCCCGTCTCAAGTCCTCCGAGTTTGCTGTGTTTTCAGGACGGAGCGATGCGTTCGTACATGGGCTCAACGCCGGCAGTGCGGGTCTCATCGCAGCGTTGGTCAACCTGTTACCTCAACAACACGTTTCGCTTTTCCGAGCTTGGGATGAAATTAAGGTATCAGAAGCTATGGAAGCTCAAGCAAAGCTCGGGCATGCCGATTGGGCGATTTCGAAGATTGGAGGCGTTGGAGGGATCAAGGCGGTTATTGTCAAGAATTTTGGGTATGGGCAGCCGTATGTGAGGGGTCCTTTGAACGCTGTGGACCCTGATTCTCTTGACAAGCATCAGAATTATGGGATCTTGGCCGAGCTGATTGCGAAGGAAGAGGAAGTGCAATAGAGTATTCGGGGAGGTTAGTGTACATTTATCAACGCCAACATGAATAACGTCGGATTGAGATTCGTGTTCAAATTGACCCTGCCAGGATGAGGTTGGCGCTGAAGTAGAAGATCCAGCCGACTGATCTGAAGGCCCATCCGGGTCTTGAGCTTGAGCCTCTACCTCGATTGTTCCAACCTGAATAAGGGTCGGCGGGAGGAGGGGGTGGCTTCTTCTTCCCGAAGACATCTACAGCGACGAAGAGGTCGCTGATCATGAACATCCACGCGCCAATTATCTTCTGCTGGCCTGCGTCCGTTGCCGTTGCGGTCCCAACCATGGTGGTGATGATACAGACGTATGCTTTGACGAGAATTGTCATGTCGTCTGGGATATAGATTTGGGTTGACGATGATGAGCTCTTGGAGCCACCGAGGATTCCGAGCCATCTGCTCATAGCCAGACCAAAAATGGATGCTAGGCCGAAGGCCCTCCAGCGAAAGGGGGTCCGAGATGGGTTGGAAGCGAATGCGACGATGTAGGATATATGTGCCAAGGCAAAGAAGAATGTCCCTGCTTTGAACCAGAGAGAGTCTCCTTCGCCTTTGACTTGGGCAAGGGCAGCTTGCTTCAGCTCTGCCTTTGACCGCTTGGAGCTACTATGTCGGAATGAATAGTAGGTATCCCGGGAAGGGACGAGGAGAACGTCTCCGAGGACACTAAATCCCAGTCCTAGAATCATGAACAGAGTGTATCTGTATCTTTCTTCATAGTAAATGGTCGTCCAGTCGAATGGGAGCTGGTAAATGATCTCAGAGCCTCCGGTGTCGAGTCCGCCGAGGAAGAATGAGAGGGAGGCGAGGGTTTTGAAGAGTGCGCTGCCAAGGTAGAAGGCACTTGATTCTGAGATTATGAGGAGGGTCAGGGAGAGTGCGAGGGATTGGGGGAAGGGTGTAGGTGGCAGGGTTAACTTGAAGGTCGACGACATGGCCGTACGTGCATGACGGTCGAGTTCAAGTTTTCTTGAGCTTGATTGGTCGAAATTGCTTCCGAGACGGATCACGGAGCTAATAACAGACGGGCTCCCGCTTAGCCGCTTAGCGCTACCCCAGATGCATGGGCAAAACTTTGGAGCTGGAAACGATGCATAGGGAGGGTAGTAGTATTACAGTGCGTGCTAAATGACGTGGTAAAACGCGAATTATGTGCAGTAAAAGCGGTCTACGAAAAGAGGTGTATGCGACGACAAAAAGGAATAAACCCCAACTCAATTTCTTATGAGGTGAGGCGTTGAGCAGTAGCTAGAAATAGAACGAGTCAGGAAACAATGCAAATCACCAAGGTGCAGATGAATACGCACCATTCTTATTAAACTCTTCCTGATCTTCATTAGAAAGATCTTCAAGAGACCTGCCCTTCGTCTCGGGCAAGAGGAGTGTGGAGAAAATACCCGTAAGCATGAAGAAGGCGAAGATCTCGAGGCTATAAAAATTAATCAGCAAAGGTGTCCCGCGTCAATGGACGCAGTAGACCTACATATGCTTGACGAATTTATTCGTTCCACCGATATCCTTGAGTTGCGAGAATCCGACTTGGGCAACGATGGCACCAAGCTTGCCGCTAGCTGCTGAGATACCGTGGCCAGTTGATCGGTAACGGGTAGGGAACACCTCTCCGGGGATGATGAAGGTGGTAGTATTGGGACCGAAGTTCTGGAAGAAGTTGGCGAGGCAGTAGAGGAAGACGAACGCCTTGGTAGCGGCGGGTGTGGCGGTAAGTTTATCATAAGCAAAGCCTATAATGAGCCATGTTAGTGACTGGATTTTCTAAGAAAATGCGAAGGCTCACCCATGATGATAAAGAGAATGGTGAGAATAATGAAGCCCATGAGCTGAATGGGCTTGCGGCCCCAGTGGTCGACGAAGAGGAAGGTAGTCCAGTAACCGGGGATGAGACCAGCGGCGGAGATGATCATGTTCCCAACGCTGACGTTCTTGAGGTTGTCATACACGGCTTGCACACCCTTGCTCTTAGGGGAACCGAAACCAATAGCCGTGAGGATGATAGACGAGTTGAGGCCGAGACCGTAGAAAGCAATCTGGAGCGAACGTATATGAGAACATGGTATAAACGTAGACTGACGAAACCCACATCCAAAGCGAACCAAGAGTAGGCAGTGCCGAAGATGATTTTGAAGTTTTTCCATTGACTGAAGTACCTGGCAAAGTCGGCCCAGCTGGCCTTGGGTGCAGCGGTACGCTCAACAGCAGCGTCGGGATCGGTTGCGATTTTCTTTTCGGTCAATACGTTGGTGATATCCATTGTCGCCTGGCCGAGGTTCCTCTCGATATCCATGGTGTAACGAGGGGTCTCCGGAATGGTGAGTCGGAAATAGAGAGCGACGCATCCAGGAACGCAACCGAGACCGATAAGGAGACGCCACATGTAGTCGACACCCTTGAGGTCCGTCACGGATGGAGAGCTGAGGATAGTGCTCTTGTACGCGGCGGTGAGAATGAATGCAATGAGGGCCGCGGCTATATCGGAGGGTCAGCACAAATTTATAGAGGAAGAGGAAAGAGACGTACTGAAGTTACCCCAGCCCTGCGAAGCGAAGACAGCGCTCATCATACGACCACGGATTTTTGTTGAGGCGAACTCCGAAGAGATGACAGCACTCAAAGGATAGTCTCCACCAATACCAACACCCATCTAATGGAATTGTAAGCTCGACGTCGAAGGTGAGATATGGGGGACGTACGATGAACCGCCACACGATGAGGACACCGATAATGTGAACAGCGGGAGCATTTCCAGACAAGGCTTGGGCGAAGGTCGCAACGATAATGATCATCAATTCGACACCATCTAGATTGAAATTAGTAACGGAGGGGGGTGAAAAGAGGCAGATGGGCGTACACATTCGCTTTCGCCCAACGACGTCGGCCAACCAACCAAAGAGAAGCTGGCCGACCAAGGTACCGACTGGGGTAGCGACCTTGACACCGAGGTCCTGGTTCTTGCTCAGCTTTTGATCTGAGGGAAGGTTACTATCTGTGAGGCGGTCAACTGAAAAAAGGGCTCACTATGACCGTAGACATATCCCAGCATCGACGACGCGATGTTGATGGCGAAGATATCATAGCTGCCGCAAGTTTAGCAACTCCCCGAATCATGGGGGTGGCAACTTACGCATCGGTGAAGAAGCCTACACCAGCAACGAGACAGACTTTGACATGGAACCACCTAAAGAAGGAAAAAGATTAGCAAAAGAGGCGAACGTGGACTATCCATCGCAGACGTACGAAAACTTGGCGTTGTCGACCTCTGCCAAGGCGGCTCGGCGTCGATCATCCAAGACGGTCGTGTGATGTGTCTTCACATCAATGTTCTCCTTGGAGCCACTGCTCGAAGTGTCTTTAGTCTGCAGAGCGTCCATGGAGGTCAACTTTTTCCTGATCTCGAGGGAGAAGAAGAGGGCCAAGCAGGAGAAGTTGTCCGAAACAGTAGAGGCAGCAGGAGTGGGGCATTTATGCCAAGAAAGCAAGCTATTTTTATCCACTACATATGGATAGAGGTGCAGGGTTACAGCGCACGTTCGATGGCAGTAAACCAATGAGGGACGGGGTTAATTGAAGAGATATTATTAGAGCGCAGCGTTTACGGGAGTCCACAAGGCTGCATCTCTGGATCTGTTGGCCACATCACATCGACCGAGACTTGTTTTGTCGAAAAACAGCCCAGAGGAGACCTCGATGAAGCCAGTTAGAGTCGTCGTAGAGTTCGAACGTTGATCCAAGCGGGCAACGGCTAACGGATGTTCATCATTGATCCGTGTCGTGCCAGGATTGCGGAGCCCAAATATTTTCCCACGTTTGATTGCCACAGGTCGCGGTACCCGCTCGTCATCGCAGCCATTGCTCCTGGATGTCGACCCCGCATGGCGTCGACGGCGACTCGTTTGCGCGCTAAAGCTCTCTACAAGGAACTTCATCGTCTCGGGCGCGACTACCCTGACCCCTCGTAAGCAGCCCTTCACCGAGACTGGTCGGGATGAGAGATGTAACCACACCCTCGCTTGGTTCAGATACGACTTCAATGGTCGTGTGAGGCGAATGTTCGAGAGTAACTACTACGTCACAGCGTCAAAGCTTCTTTACTGACTGCCCTGGCCTGTATTCTATCAGAAAACCGGAATTTGACGGAGAAAGATGACATCGAGAGAGCGCTGAAGCTCGGAGAATATATCAAGAAAGGTGAGCATTCGTTGTTCGAGTTTCTCGATCGTGCTGAACATATCTTCTCAGAAACGTTGGCCCTCTATTCCTTGAGGAAATATAGACACTTGAAGCGAATGTATCCCAACTCATCAATGTCAGACCCATGAGATCCCCTCCGCCTTGCATTCTGTCGTCCGAGCCCGAAATCGCTACATAGGTCCGAAGCACGTTCAAAACTCATGGAGCTCTCATAAGCCTAGATGGCCGCAAGTGTGAATGTCTCGAAGGGCTGACAGCGCCGCCGCACAGCAGCGCGAAAATCGCGCATAATTCCACCCGATAAAGACCTTGAAGCACTGCAAACCACACACAACAACGCGGTACTGCTCATGCATCAGCAACAACGGCGAGTACAGAGACAAGGAGCTCCATCTGAACTCCATCTTACCGTTACAGTGTACATCTCGCCCGCTTTGTCGAGCAACTGACATGACACCAACGTTCTTCGGCCTGACCTTGCTCCGGCTCTCGTCCATTGCTGGTCCACATGGTTGTTGATGGTCAGTTTTCGTTGAAGCCTTCCGGCCTCCTCCAGCGACGGGGTTGTGCCCCTGATGTGCCTGTCTATTCTTATCCTCCATATCTTCACCACGATTTATCCTCTTATATTCTGCTCCTTAGGCACAGGGAACCTCACGATCGGTGGCGGCGGCGATTCCGAGAGGTACATATCGGCGTTGGCGTTTGCTAGCGTTTGCTGGAGGAGCTCTGATAATCTCGAAGCGGGAGCTAGGAGGTTGAGGTTGTACGGGAAAACCTGCTCCAGTCCGGACCGACTGCTACCTGACACCGTGGAAGTATTCCCTTTGCCGGAGCAAGGCAAAGGCATGAAACAAGAAGCTGGAAGAGCAAACTGGGATTTGCATTGCATCCTGGACAGTCCGAGCGCCTCCCTGCGGCTTCCTCTCTGGTCCCATCTATACACTTGAATTTGGTCCCGCTCTCCTCCTCCACTTCGGAAAAAAACCTGACCCCTCCTGACCCTTTCTCCTCATCGTACATAGCACCCAGCCCGACATCTTTCTTGCAAGACGCGAGGCCAGCGAAGCACTAAAGTATGGCCACACGGCCCGTTTCTTGTCGATTTTCCCAGCAGCTTCAAACTTTAGCGAAGCGGCGCGCCTATGGACAACGAATTGCCACTTTCGTCCGGTCGTCCGTTGCCAGGAGCTACCAAGATCCGTAGGCGGAGGGCTGGACTTGGACGTTTGAGCTTTCGGCCGCGAATCCCTCAGGGACTGGCGGGGGCTCGCGACGAATGGGACTAAAGGTACGAGGTTTCTGAATCGTTGACATTGATTTTGATTTTGAGTTTGTGTGCGAAAGGGATCTACATATATATGCTAGTTCGTTTGGTCAAGTTTCATGACCACGGCACTCAAGCAATCCGGTAAATTCTTGGAAAAGCTAGGTTGCTCATGACCTTCCGTTCAAGAAAAAGAACTTCTGCATCAAGTTATGGACAAAGCCATTGAGAGCCATCTACCGTCGGGTGCATAATCTTTCCTGAGGAGGCCTCTTCTTCCATGCGGCCTGGTTGCTTCGGAAAGCAGCCGTATTAAAGAATCGGCCTCCTGTCTGGTGCTTGGCCAGGTGCCCAGGCGGCAACGATCATCGGCGAGCTGCTACTACAGCAGCCTCGACATAACATGACTATGCGCTCCGGGCCTGTGAAGGATAAACACCCGCTACGCCGATCCGCTAGGTGAGCTGGCGATCGCAGGACCCTCATATAAATTCGGCCAAGCGATTGGTTTCTGTGTTCCAACAAACTACCCACTGGCAACAAACATGTTGAAGCACATCCTCCTCTCGCTTGCCTTTTCCACCACTGCGGTTTTCGCTGCCAACCCTGCTCATGCTCATAGGAGCGTTGAGCGTCGGGCGGCTACCAATGTCTTCCCTAGTCCTCCCAAAACTAGCACCCTGAGCAGCCCTATCACCGTCAAGGCCGGTCAGAGCTTCACCCCTCCCGAGCTGTACACTCGCTATGAGCGAGGCTCTGGCTCTTGCGGTTCCGGAGAAGGTGGCCAAGCTGACGCTGTCTTCATCCTGGAGGAAGGCGCCAGCCTGAACAGGGTTGTCATCGGCAAGAATCAAATGGAGGGAGTCCACTGCCTGGGTATTTTTCTTTTTCTCCCGCATTAATTTTACGACGGTGATCTGACATTGAAATAACTCAGGACAATGCACCATCAACTACGTCTACTTCGAGGTACACGACATGTTCAATTTTTTCGGAAACCTCCAACTCTGACACGCACGCCCATACTTTCTCTGATAGGATGTCTGCGAGGATGCAATCACCATTAAGCAATCCTCTGGAACCTCTCGAATCAACTACGGTGGGGTGAGTCGGAATCATATGTTTCGAGGATAACGACTGACACTTTCGAATCAATCTTTAGGCAAAGGTATACTGATCTTTTCCGATATTTCCTTAGTTTGAACGCTAAACCTGGCCGTATCAAGGGAGCCTCCGATAAAATTGTCCAGCACAACGGCGGTGGAAAGGTTATCATCAACAGCGTAAGTCCATCGAATATTAAATCAATGCATTCGTTAACTGGAACGGTAGTTCTACGCGGAGAACTTTGGCAAGCTCTATCGCAGCGTAAGTCTATACATCTGGGTGATCGTTGCTCACACTAACGGGGGCTTTCAGTGCGGCAACTGCAAATCGGGTCAGACCAAACGCGTCGTCGAAATAAATGACGTTTGGGCCGTCAATGGTTCGAATTTGGTCGGCATTAACAGGTACGGTTTCCCGCCGGTCCTCATTGCAAAAAAACTGATCGAGTTTCGCCAGCAACTACGGAGACACTGCCACGATTCGTAGGACCAAGGCTACCAACGTCAAGGTTATCTGCCAGAAGTTCACCGGTAACAGTTCTGGTAAAGAGCCTACCAAGAATGGTGTTGGTCCCGATACCACCGTGAGTCTTCTAGCCCATCCTTATGTCCGCCAGCGGGAGTAGTTGTCTGATATACTTTATTTACTCTTTCTCAGAACTGCTTGTACAGTAGCTCTGATATCACGTCATAAGCGAGGGTTCTCCGAGTATGCTTTCGTACTGCACGACTCTTCTCACTGTTCTCGCGATACCGATACTCTTGGAATATACTCTTGTATTGATCACACACCCACGCACTCTTCGAGCTCCCGGATTGTCAAGGTTTCAACGTCCAAATGGAATAGACTCAGGGATCCCGCGCTCTTCGATATCACACTCCCCACCTCCAGTTTCCCCATATTTCCCCACATCATTCATTCCTTTCAAAATCCGGGAAAATCCCGGATAAATCTGACCAAAAGAGTCGCCTCCCCTCACAAAACAAGCAACGCAGTGTTCACGAGCTCGCGTTTATAGTATCCGCCATCGAGGCGTTTGTTCAACAATACCTGTCATTGGCTTTCAAGCTGCTTCATGTGATGGGTTTGGTGGCTGCTGACGGAAAGTGCTTCCCCAATTTAGCTCCTAATGGTCTGGTTATTCCGCACTCGGGGAGCATGCTGCAGTCGACAGATAAGTATCATCATCATTGTTCCCCTCTTGCTCCCACCATACAACGGGACAGGGCTTGGAACGATCCTGGTATAAAAAGCGTGGTGTAAGGTTTGGGAATGTTATCCCATCCTCCTTCCCAAAGAAGTCGTATCATTTCATCCATCCATCGTATTTGACATGAAGGTTGCAATAACAGGCTGTTATGGTAGAGTAGGAAGGCCTACGGTACGGGCTGCTCTGTCCCAGGGACACCAAGTCGTCGGTATCGACGTCGTCACGCCACCCAGCTCCACCCCTTCAGAAGACTCGACGTCGACATTGGCTCCACCATCGCCGCCCTGGTACTGGCGTTCACCCAGATCCTTTCTAGTGAACTTGGCGGCCCTTGTTACGAATGGACGTTGTGGGAGGCTATCCTCGGCGGAGAAGGGCCAGGAGGAGGCAGACGGGGACGAAGGAGAGGGCGAACAGGAAGTAGAAGTACCAGAAGACCCTCTAGCTCAGGCACACAAAAACCCAAACTTCACGTTCCACCAAGCCGATATATCAGACTTCAACGTTGCATTGGAGGTATTGAAGGGTTGCGACGCTGTTATACACTTGGCTGGAGCGCCAAACCCAGGAGACTACAAAGTCGACACACATAACATGTAAGTGTGAAACGAACCGTCCCTGGAGCTATAGTAACGAGGCCTTGGCAGGAACGTGGTGCTCTCTTGGAACATTCTACGCGCGTGTGCCGAGGTACGTTTCTGCGCGTCGCCGAAAGTTGGATGGTCGAGACCTCTCCATGCTAATTCGAACCGTCGGTCAACCGATAACAGCTAGGAATCACTCGAATAGCCCAAGCATCCTCCGTCAACGTCCTCACAATGCCCTACTCCGCCGAAGCCATCTTCCACTACTTCCCAATCGACGAACGCCACCCCTGCGAACCAGACGAGCCCTACGGTCTCTCCAAATTAATCATGGAAACCCAAGCTGCTACCCTCGTCAGGCGATACCCGAATTTGCGCGTCGCCAGTCTCCGTCTTTCCTGGTCTGTCCCTCACCGGTCCCAATCTGGGTCGCGGGATCCACAAGATATCTGGACGGCTAAAGATTTGTGGGGGTACGTGCATGAGGAGTCGGTGGCTGATGCGTTCCTTCGTGCTGTTTCACCGAACCTAGGCGGGGGAGGGGGAGGCAAGAACTGGACAGGGCACGAAGCGTTCTTCATCACCGCTCCTGAGATCGCACAATTGGACCAAGACTCCAAGGCACTGAAAGAGCAGTTTTGGAAAGACGTTCCAGTGAGAGATGGGTGGGAACTGGGAGGGACTAATGGGTTTTTCGACTGTAGTAAGGCGAGAGAGTATTTGGGATGGGTGCATCGGGATCCAGATTAAAGCACCGGTGTTTTTGGTATAGGCCCAGTGCCTCTTGATTGCTTGTGTATGTATCGTGCTTTTCATGGGTTCGGGATGCGCCTTCTTCCTTCGGGTATACACGTGTGTTTCTCTTGCTCTACCTCTATGACGGGTGCAAGAATGTTTGCAGCTAATCGAGATGGAGTTGCAGTTAGCTTTCTGCTCATAGACAGTCACGGATGGACTTACGTATGGTTCGTAATGATGTAGCACCTCCCTCAACTGCCTCCTCGTAATCTCAGCTCGGAAGAGGATCTCATCGTCCGACCTCTTTCCGTCAAAATATTGGTTTATCCTGTAAACAAAAAGGTCAGCGCTGGGTCTCATGGTTCGGAAAAGGGAGAAAACACTTACTGCTCAAACCTCTTCGCAATCCTCGGATCCTGACCATCCGACATAGCCGTCAACCACCTCCTCTGTCTGGGCGTTGCACGTCCAGGATCATTAATCATAGACGCAGCGAAATGGTCCCCTCTACCCAGTCCAACCTCGCCATCCGACGAATTATCCAAATCCCACGTATCATCCGAATCCCCCTCATCATCTTCATCTTCATCTGCATCGTCTTCATCGTCTTCTTCGTTATCCCCGTCATCATCCCCGTCCTCGTCATGGTCATTATGGTAATAACCGTCGTTATCTTGTGAGCCGTACGACCCGCCCCCGCTACCTCCCCCTCCGAGTCGACGACGAGGCTGCGCGAACCTCTGAGGAGCGATAAACAAGTCGTCCGTATCGAACGTATGCATATTCAAGTCGCCGAACCCTCCTCCTACATCCCCACCATGATGATCGACGTCGTCATCACCGTCAACATCAACATCCTCTTCTTCATGTATCACCAATTCGCTAATCGACGTCTTCCTCGACTCGGCAGATCCGGATACCGCTTTTTTGAGTGGAGGTCGTCGTGGTTGCAGAGCCATGGGTGAGGGTATGGAGCCTGTGGTACTCGTACTCGAGACGCTGGAAGCAGATATACGTTTCGTGGGTGACATGGAGAGCATAGCGCTGAGACGACCTGGTGTTTTGCTGATCGCCAGGGGCTCTGGGGGTGTTGGCCTCAAATGCGAATGCGAATGCGAAGAGTGCCCATGTGAATGCGAATGAGGATTCGAGCGTGAATGGGAGTTATGATGGTGGTGGTGGTGGTGATCGTCGAATTCGTCAAATTCCATTACCCTCCTCCCGTTCCCCTTTCTTCTTCTCTGCCTCCTCCTCTTTTTCCGCTCTTCGTCTCTGGTTTGCTTGATCTGTCTGCGATGGTTCCTTTCTTCCCAGACGCGGACTTTAAGCTCCCTCGTAGCGACGATTCGGATACGCAAGTGGAGTGTGACGAGCAAGTCGCGTTTGAGCATCCAGACGACGACGTCATGGTACATGGGTATGAGCTCCTTGTCTTGCACGACGGTGGCGAAAAAGTGGTTGTCGTGTGGTTTTGTGAGGGAGGACGAGATTGCAGCGAGGATCCGAGGGAGGGGCGGTATTTCAGGGTGAGAGAATTCGAGGCTGAATTCATTGGTGAGGGAAGCGAGGCTGTTTAGGATTGTCAGTAACTTGTAGGAAAAGAAATTCGGTGAGGGACATACGAGTCAGGCAGTTTGGAAGGGAGTGCAAAGATCGTTTTGAGGCCAGGGTTGATCGTGTCTACCACTTTCGCTCGTCTATGGAGGACGAGCCAACGGACAACTGGGAACACTTGCGCTTCTAGATCCCAATCCAACAGACTGCCCATATCCGCCAGCCTATTGAGAGATCTGTATTAGCATCGGATCTCACCCCAATAGATCACGAGGAACTCACGAAAGCGTAATGGACGCAGTCTCCAAGAATCTCACCAAACTCTCCACCAATGCCCTATCCTCCGCATTAACCGCAGCACCTCCTGCACCAGCCCCCCCGGCTCCACCACCATTCGCACCTCCTCCCGCTCCCCCTCTCAAACTCGTCAATGGATCCTCCAACTCGCCTTGCCTATCCAGCAGCAAAAGACTCTTCCACGGAGCCAATCCAGGCAACTTCCACCCAAAGATAAGTTCCGGGCCCCAATTCTGCATGACCTCGTCCTCAGGTCGTTCCATCGAGTCGACATCCTCATAGTCGCCCTCGGATTGGAGGAGGGAGTCGAGGTGCGGGGGAAGTTGGAGTTCGAGAGGGATGGCGTTGAGGGAGATGTAGGCTATTGAACGGGACTTTATGCCTTCATAGACGGATTTGAGGGCGGAGGCGATGGAGGATGCTTGGAGGGCTTGGGAGATGAATGTGTCGTATGGTTCCTCTGGACAAAACGAATAAGCAAATGCGAGGAATTGAGTGAAGGGAGTAAGCACCTTTCTTGTACGCCGATTCTTGGAGGGAGATGAGAGTGTCGCATTCCCTCTCTACAAAGTTATCCAAGACTTGTTCCTGGAAGAGGACAGCGGCGAATGTGAACGCGATTTGCTCGTAGATAACGTCAAAGTATTTTGAGACGTTCCCAGAGGCGGATGACGAGGGGTCCGGCAAGTCCAGGACCAACACGACCTGGAACCTTTCCAACCACGAGGACGAAGTATTATGGGGGACCGAAGGCGATCTCTCCGTCGGTTTCTCCGGGCTCGCACTTGAGTTGTTAGTTGTAGCGGCAGCGTTTTCGTATACAGGCACCAGCTGCAAGTTCCTATCTTTATGGTCGCGTCCTCTAGATCCCGGCTTGAGTTTCTCGGGTTTGAACCCCCAACCACCTTCCTCGGAGCAGACAGGGTGACCGATGAATACCAGGTCGTCGACGACGAGCTCGAAGCGCTGATGGCACATTTGTCTTTGGGGACATAAGAGCGTCGCGAGGAACTCGGAACTGTATCCTAGCATTTGCTCGTATGCGTCCATGGGCGAGGACTGGGCGGAACGTTGGTGGTAATCGACGTCGTTGGGCCGCTGCCAACGGTATTCAGGATCGCGTGCATAGTCCCTTGCGTCCACCTTATCCAAGAAACCGTTGTTCATCATGACGGGGAGGGTGGGGGTTTGGTGGAAGAGAGAGGCGCGCCATGGGTTGTCGAGCTGGGCTATGAAGACTTGGTCGTCGGGTTTGGGTCGGCAGAGGCGGGGGGAGGATGTCGGGGATGGGGGCCAGCGAAAGACGAGATTGGCACCCTTGGCGGAGGTGGTGACGAGGACGATGGCTAGAAGGTTTTCTGCCATGTCGAAGAGGAGATTAGATTTATGGCATTGCCTGGTAGATGGTGGTACAGAAAGAAGAAGGAAACTCTATATTGCTCGTCGGTTTACGTAACGATATACAAGAGGGGTACTACAAGAGCCAATGTATATGGGGGAGGAGTGTCATGGCACTGTTGGGGGTGTCAGGGAAGTCCAGCAATGGGACGCAGGAGAGCGGAACGAACGACGAGGGAGGGGTCGCTATGATGTGGGTGGGCCAGCGTTGCGCTTGAAATACGAGCTGTTCACAGCTGTGCCTTGCAGCATGTCGAAGACGGTCTCTCCGACGCCCAGGAACTTGTCTGCGATGCCGCGCACGGTGGGGTCAGAGATGGTCGACGTGTCCGGTCTTTCCGATGGTTAGAGGCCTGAATCATGGAACAGCGATGCACACGACATACGAGAATCCGCTGGAACGTCTGACCCCTGCGAGGACCGTCGAGAGGAGAGCAGCATCTACTGCGTAGTGTACGAGTCTGCCAATGGCCATGGTGGATTGACGATGAGGGGAATGGTGGTCGAGTTTATGTTATGTTCCAGCGGCGCGGCAGCCCAGAAACGCGTTCTCCCGGCTCACTCTCACCCACCACCACCACCAACCACTCCAAATTTGAATGGCCAGGCGTCGGTCTATGATCCAATCTGGCAAAGTCTTTTAGAATGTTACAACAGAGAATCGACCACAAGTTATTGTATCTATTAATTGGGACCACTGCAACGCTCAAGCATGCCAGGTTCCAGATGTTCAACATTTCAACCTCTAATCACCAGCCTCCACAGAGTGCATCACCATTGGAAGGAACCATAGAAGTATCGCCGTCCGTCTAATACGACCTGTAGCCGCCTCAGTGATCTCTCATTGAACTGGCCGCTCACACCAATCGAAGACATGGAACGCGGTCTCTGGCCAAGCTGTATTGGAATCGGGGTCGGGCCCTCGTACCCTTCCTCGTACCCCCACTCCTCCGGGTCCTCGGTGTCCGGAAGATGCACACGAGCGACCCTCGTATTCGCTGTACCCTGAGGCTGGGTGCCTTTCTAGCTACGATCATACGTCCAGAGCCAAAGTCGGGATGAGGATGCCACTTCTCGATGGATCCTATTGTAACTGCTGCACGGTCTCGGGAATGAGGGTAACAATGGAGGTGAGCACTGACCCGACGAACTCGGTTCAAAAGCTTCTCTGGGTCGTCCCTCCATCCGTCGTCCCGATCCCAGGGCAATTGACCTCTATGAGGTACGGTCTCGAGGTGCCATGAGTTGGGAGTCCGTCGAGCTTCCACATCCCGATACCAATCGACCCGGTCCTCGTCAGAGGTACAGCTTCCATTCGGCAGTGTCGCCAAAGGATCGGTGAAAAGAGACGACTTGAGGGTATACAAAGGCGTGAGATCATCCTCCCCGACCATTGTTAATCGTTCGCGGTATCCCACCACGAAAACGATTTTTTTTGGTCTCCAACGAAGCCAGCCCGGTTTGGTCGTCGATCGCGCAATGGTTAGCGAAAAAGGTGGCAGACGATGGAATCAAAATGAGCCGGACTCGTGCTGAATATGAGCTGGCCGGAGAACAGGGAGGACAGAGAAGAAGATACATAGAAGCCCAGTGTCCGAGTCCTCATCCTCGGAGAATGTAATTCTTCTTTTTTGACGCTTCTCTGGCCTCCTTCAAACAAGGCCACATTTCAAACTAGGATGTGCATATACTAGAAGGAATAATTTATCTATAAATGCCTGCAGAGAACGAGAGTACATATGCCTTGTGGAACATTGAAGGACTCGGCCGGAGGGTGTACTTGACGGGAGGCGTGGGTGCGTGCTATTGATGGGCCCCTGTCTTCCCTTCTTTAAATCACTGCCCAGTGTCTGGCGTTTATTTTGTCCCTTCCTTTCACCAACCATCTCTCCTCTGTAGACTTTGGCCAAGCTCTATGGACTACCAAGGACGCCTCTCGACCCTCGGGGGTCAGATTGAGAAGCTT
Organism: Candolleomyces efflorescens; assembly: GCA_027579765.1. NCBI lineage: Eukaryota > Fungi > Basidiomycota > Agaricomycetes > Agaricales > Psathyrellaceae > Candolleomyces > Candolleomyces efflorescens. The sequence continues at coordinate 50,618 of JAMZDL010000100.1, forward strand.
GCTTGTGAATACGAAGAAAACGAGGACTCCGATAGCGAGGAGTGCAGGAAAGCGTTGCTCAAACTCATGGAGGAGGTCATCGCTGTCGTGGACGAAGCCTGCCAAAACTCTGCAGACAATCTCGAGGATGTTGTTAAAGCTGCCGAATCGGTTCTCAATGACGGCGTAGAGTTTGCGTACAATCGAGGTCCAAGCAATGGCTATGGGTCAGTTTCGTTGTACGAGGACGGCATGGACTCTTTTGCGCACTCCGACGCGCGACCTTTGCTTGAGATCGCACGGGACGCGAAGCTCACCATGTGTAAGTGCTGCTTAGAGCGTCTCCTTTGCGTTTGAACTTCAGCTGATTTCTTTCACCCCCAATCTAGCGCCTTTTGCGATAGAGGGGTTGCTAAAGATCTTAGGAGCTTTCTCTAAATGTGAGCAAACAAACTTGCCTTGTAAAAATACGGGGGAGTGGGTGTTGAACCTGCTGGCTTCTGACTCGCCTGTACTCTAACAGTGCCAAAAACTGACAAGGATGGCAATCCCATCGAACTGCCATCCGTATTCAAGCAGAAGGCACCGTGGAACGAGACACAACATCTTCACCCGTTGTCTTCCCCCTGTGCTCGTTTCCTTGACGGGGTTCCTCTAACTGCCACAACAAATCTCACTTTGGAGTCCACCCCTCGGGCGCTTGCTGTCTATGAAGCCCGAGCGGAAGTGGCTTCGGACGAGATCGCTTCGCCTTCGGGCCGTATGTCGATTTCCAGTTGCGGAAGGTTCTTGGCAGCCCCGATGGCGGGTGGGTATAAGAATCGTACTCCTCACCTTGGCTGTTATTTTTTCGACGGTGAAAACCAGTCAAAGGATCACTTTAGGGGAAGTTGCCCCAAGCTCGGTCTGTCCTCGATCGCGCACGCTTGCGTTGTCGATGATAGGACCAAGCTCGTATTTGTTGGCGATGAAGACCGAGTGAAGAGCTATAGGTGGTGGGACGACAAGGAAGACGAACCGGAGGATTTTATTGGCGTGCACACCTTGGATACGTTCTTGTACAAAGGAGCCATAGGTCTACTACCTAACGGGCGTATTGGGAGGTCGGGTAAAGGAAAGATTGCGGTTTGGAATATCGACCAACTCCCCACACATCAGGATCCCGAGGGTGGTGCAGGTGCAAAGCGGAAGAGAGGAAAGAAAGCTAAAGGGAAGGGTAGAGGTGGTAGTGGGTTTATTGGAGAGGAGATGGACGAGGAAAACCTTGATAGTTGGAGAGATGATCCAGAGGATATCGAGCGATCTTCAGGCTCTGAACCTCATTCCGTGATCACCCTCCCTGCTGACTGGGCTCAACATAAAATTGCAATTTGGGAACCAGCTCCGCACGCTGTGACGGCTCCAGGTTCGATCCTTGCGGCTGTCGACTCCATGCAAGAAAAAGAAGCGCACCAGTTTTGCCATCTTTTGGATCTTGAGCACAATGGGCAGATTGTGACGAGGTATTTGGGGCATGGAGGGGCGGTGAATGGGATCACGACATCGAAAGGCGATGCGAACGGGTTTTTGACTGCAGGTGGGGACGGGTATGCAAGGTTGTACGACGTGAGGACCCCGCTGCCTGTGTTGACAATTGAGGGCGGGGATCAGTCGAGGAGTTTCTGTATGGGTGCGGTGTACTGTCATCCGGATGGAATACCTTGTATGTCACTTCGTCGTTTTTTCATTCTTCCTTTTCCTGATAGCTCACGTTTCTTAAGTTGTCTTTACAAGCAATGAACGCGAAGAGGCGATCCGTATGTGGGACATTCGTGCTCGCGCGCCTATTTACGACCTTTCAACCGGGAACAACGACGTCCTCGCTTTAGCATGGAACGATGACAGGAACGAACTGTATGCAGCGACGGAATGTCGGTATGTTGACAGGCTCGGGTATCACCATGATTACAGAAGGGCAAAAATTCCACGAGAGAAGACAGAGGGAGAAGAGGATGATGAAGAGGATGAAGACGAGGATGAGGATGATTATGATGACGAAGACGACTGGGACGACGAAGAGAGGGCGTGGCCAGAGAAGGCATTTCATTCGGAGACGTATTTTGGGCACATCTTCGATGCAGGCGATCACAGAATCTGTGAGCTGCTGAGTTTTCTCTCTCTTTTGTGTGCAGTGCTGAGGCAGCCCCCTCCAGATCGCTATTCTTTCAAGACGGAGCCGGATACCTCTGTCGTCCCTGAGTACGGGAATGCCACAAGCGGCGAGCCCAATTACTCATGGTGATGATTCGAATATATGGCTCCTGCAACTGTGACCTTTCCGAAATAATTATCTGCTTTACTTGTGAGCTGCTTCTTCGGATGAGCCGATCGCATATCCGAGGTGGTTGCAATATCACATCTGTTCTCGTATTTCGTCTGACAAGCTGTGACAAGCGCCAGTTGATTAGCCGAAATAGCCGAGCTAGACAAAAACGGTGACGTATGCGGGGTCGCATTCTCTCAACTTCCAACTTCAACAGCTCCCACTTCTACTCAGAATGCCAGGCTCTATCTTCGCAAACCCAGAAACGCGCCCAAAGCTCGACGAGAGTTTGTACCCTATTCAATCGGAAAAAGATTTCGAACTGCTGCGGTTCCTTCAAACGCAGATCGGGATCCAAGATGAGGAAAAGCTAAAGCAACACGTGCTGAAAGTCCAGGCGAAGGCATACAACCTTTATGGGTATCCTTGTATACGTGGTTTTTCGTTTCTCAGGTGAATAACACAGCCATATTTGCCTCAAACTCACCGACGTCTATGATTGTAGGCCAAAGGTACCCAAGTTGCCTGGCTATCAAGATGCTTTAGATATTATTCGGAATAAACCAGACGCCGTTTATCTGGATATAGGGTGCTGCTGTAAGTCTCCTCGCTTTACCATGGTTCAAGGAATGCATATTGAAGATATCAATCACGGACAGTCGGCACCGATCTGCGACAAGCTGTTGCAGACGGCTGGCCGGTCGAAAACGTCATCGGCTCAGATCTCCAGAAGGGTTTCTGGGACTGTGGGCATGAGCTGTTCAATTCCAGCTCGGAAACGTTCCCTGCTGCGTTCATACAGGGTGACGTTTTTGACGCGAATTTGATACAGCCGAGGGCTCCCTTTCACTCGGGGTCTGAGCACCACAATTCGAGGCCGAGGGACCTACGGGCGCTGACGTCGCTTACGCCTCTGCAAGGCTATGTTTCAGCCATCCACACTTCGTCGTTCTTCCATCTTTTCAAAGAAGATGGTCAGCTTGAAGCCGCTCGTCAGCTGGCTTCGCTTCTTTCTCCTGAGCCGGGTTCTGTTATTTTTGGCTCACATGTTGGGCAGGTAACGAAAGGACAGAGAGAGGCGCTCATGCATAAGCAAGACTACGACATGTTTTGTCATTCACCAGAGAGTTGGAAATCGGAAGTATGGGATGGCCCGGTGTTTGAGAAGGGTACTGTGGAGGTCAAGGCTACTTTGCGTAATGTTGAGAGGCAGAATTTTTGGGACAAGGAAAGTGGGGACACGATCATTATACAGTTATTGGTCTGGTCTGTGAAGAGGCTGTAGGCTGGAGGCCTGCTGTTACTTAGGTACGCGGACCACTCGGGGTGTAATGTAGATATCACTGCGCTTTAAAGATACGGGGAACACATTATCTAAGATATACACAGGTGAGGCCTCGAGGGCGCATAAAGATACATGGGGTATACTTGCTACTATTACTACATCGATATCACAGGGCGCTCCCTTCCAATCTCCACCGCTGGCGCACTGCATCTGTGCTCGGTTAATCCGAGTCCTGTCTACTATGGACTATGTATCGAGCTTGGAAGAACTGGCGACACAAAAAACCGGAGTCCTTCTCTCCTTGCTATTCGGTGTTTCGTGTTGGCAATGTTTCTCCGGAGGATGCCAAGGAAGATTAGAGTTGCTTTCCCATCTCCTAGTGGGCCTATCACCTCTCTCTGGGCGCTTCAGATGCGCTATGCTTTGATGTCCACCTCATCAAATCGTTGGGGTATACCGCGCTGGCGACCTCTTTTGATTCGTCTTCTTTTTCTTTCTAGATCAATTGTTGTGCCGCCTGGGACTGGAAGGGCCTGCCTCAATATCAGCCTCTTTCTCTTTCTCTCTCCGGCGGTCTGAAGGAGGCTGCTGGCGCTGGCTTCCTTGCTGAGTCTCGTCAATGGTACATACGGTCCATATCGGTTCGGTGTCGCATTGTCCTGTTGTTGGCAATTGATATGGGCATGTTATCGTTGGGTCACGAAGGTTGAGAAGGAGTCTCGACATCATTATTGATGAAAGTCTACGAGGTAGGAGGCAATGGAAAGATGCAGGTGGAACAAGTGAGTTTTCGATTAGATTTAGGCCTCGTAAAAGGGAAAAGGACTTACGCGTTGCCTGGTGTGACGATGATGGAACGAAGGTGTGACTGTTAAGATATGCATGAAATCATTAGGATGGCGTTTGACGCGGCAGAAGGGGACCACACAACGAACTTGAAAGCACTGAAGTATGAACAGCTCCGTTAGTGGGATTGCTGGGCTTGAGGTATGTCGAGAACTTACGATATAGCTGACGATCGAGAGAGAACAGGATAATGCCATGATCCTAAGCGAAGAGAGTGGATATTGAGGGAGCGGCCTCAAAGGAGGTAGTGAACGATGGCCTACCCAAAATACATAGCCCCTGCATTTGGATTTATGCAGTCAGGAACCCGCAGCGAGTAAGGTACCATGAAGTACTCACCGTCTACGAGGAGAACCCGCATAAGATTCGAACCTCCATACCGGATTTGACAGATTGATTTAAATAGTGTTAACAGGAATATTAGCATATCGAACGCCAGCAGCCCTCCCCAAGCGGCCGCAAGACCTAATTTCGGATGCTATAGTTGAGGATGCGAGGAACCCGCGAGCAGGATGAGATACTCACGAAGGCCACTGTACAGCAGGTCAGCTACCCCGATTAAAAGGTTTCGGAATGTGATAGCAAGACTCACCTGTCAGGTGTTTGTGGTAGAAAGCAGCCCGCGATAGGAATCAGTACGACATCTTCGTACGCTGATGACGACTTCTCGTCCAACGTGACACTCCACTGGATTTCCGCAGTGCAAGTGAGCCGTCAGTCAGTTGGAAGGATGGGAAGCGAGACTCACGACTCCGACGCTGAGGGCCGCTGCAGCACAGAAGAAGACGAGGCATTGCACTCCTTTGTTTCCATTGTACAATGCATAGGTGCGTACTATGAGGAATACTGGGACAAAAGTCAATTGACATACACACATCAAAAGTTTGGGATGACGGCTTACTTCCAACGATGGTCTGAGCCAGGACGCTGAAGTACTGGTGGAAAGATCGGAGTCCGATGCATCTGAGAAAGGGATGGGTTAAGGATACAGGTACGACGACCGCCAAACGCAGCACGCCTAGCACTCACAGCTAAATACCAGAAGGCCACGATACATAGTGTAACATGTTAAGAACGGGCTCAGGCAAAGAACGATATGCAAACGCACCCGTAATTTGAAAGGGTGCTCCCGCGGGATCCACAACAGCTGCAACAAGAACACGATATGGCCGAACAGAGGGAGGTATCGATTGAGGTAGAAGAGGACATGCGTCCATGTTATCCGTGGTTTTGAATTCCACACCCAGTCGACTTCGCGCGAGAGAGTCAAGCAGTATTCAAAGTACAGAATCGCTGTAAAGTGTCATCAACTGATGTTCAGCACAAACTCGCATTGAACTCAGGTTCGAAATGACGCACCCGATGCCACAACAACGACGTATTTGTGGGCATAAGCTCTGGATAAACGAAAGTTCGTTGGTTACGACAGACATACGGACACGAGCGTACGAAGTTACGCACGCATTGAAAAGTTCTTCCACTGTTGCGGTTTGGCCATTGCTATCCATGGAGGCATCTACAGCTGCGGAAAGCCGAATAGTCGAACGGCGGTGGTGAGGCCACCAGATCGAGTGGCGTTGGAGGGGGAATGGTGAAGGGGCGAGTGGAGGGCGTTCTTTTTCCCTTGGGCATGTTACATCACCCGTGGTTTTATATTATACGAGACCGCTTCCACGGGGGAATGTGCGTGTACACAACAGAGGCCGCTGGTGGCAGAATCGTCCTGATTCAGTGATTGGGACTGGGTGACGCATTCTCCATCAGACGTCAGGGTGTCCGTTTCATCAGTCTTTTCCCAATCTTGCTCACCCTGGGGCCTGCGCACTCTCTTTAACTCCTTTTACCAAAGAACGCCATTTAGAGGCCGAGTACACCGGGGAGATCAAGTCTTCTGCGCATTTCTAGTGCAACAACGGGAGTAGTACGGATGCTTGTGCAACATCTGCGTCTTCTCGTAGTCACCAAAGCGGGTCTTCATCGGAATCATGTATGGATGGTACAGTTGATGCAATATGTGCCTTTTACAACAAGGCTGAGCTGCGGCCCAGCTTCCTGGCGTTATGGCGTCTAGCATTTGCCTAGAAGGGATCTGATCGGATAATAATGAACGGAAAACGTGCACGCACTGCCTGTGATCATGCAAGGTCAGAGAAAATGACAACTTCCTTCAGATAGGCGTCCTGGCGACCTACGATACCGTAAGCGCCAGTTGTGTGGGGGACGCAGGGTTCCGAAAAGGAACTGAGATGAAGAGTGGGTACCACTGCGCCCATCCAGGGTGTGATAGGATACAGCTGGCTCTCTGTACGGTCGTCAGGGCGGTAAAACTTTGTCGACTACGCGGAAGCTATGTTTCCATAGATCCTGACGGTTATGCATGGAAGGTTGGTCTACGAAGATCCCTACGTCTCTTCTCCATTGTCCTCCTACCAGATCAGCAAAGCCAACTGATGGTGGCGGGAGAAGAGTGAGCCGGTCACCGCCCCAACTCCCTGCCAGGGAGATGATTCACAGTAACTGGAATCATACAATACATTGTACAGACTGAGAGGAAGATAGGTCAGCCGACTGTAGAGTGCTTGGGGAAAGATGATGATCAGGGGAACAGCTTTGGCCAGGTATGAAAGAGACGAGTACATACCAGTTGTCATCATTATATTCACTATTCGGAAAACTATGCTGTTCTATGTTAACGATCAGCGCCTTCCGCGCACGGCGATGGTGTGAGGGCTGATAAAAAGCACTGATGTCATCCCATCGTTGCGATGGGATAGACGATGGGTGCACTAGATCAGAGGCTAATGAGTGCCATGCTCCATCTGCCAGCCTTCTTCGGCGGTCAAGGATTTTACATTCGTGAGGCTGTAGCTGGACTTGTCAGGGCCAACGTGCGATGAGAAAAGGGGAGTACGGATCTCCTTTGACCATATTCGAGAACGGACGCTCGCAGCCTGTAAAACTATCTTATCGGCGACGGCAAGGGGCATAAGATGGTGGCGTTTGGTGGCGTAATGAAGAGCGCCAGAGAGCGCCTCCAATTTGAAAAGCCAAGACACTGGCCAGTTCGATAACATCGCATTTTTGTCTCTATAGTACAGTGTTATGAAAGAATGAACGTCAGCTCGAGATGCCCCCGTGATGAACGACGCAGAAAGTACTCACGTCAAGGCTGCAGTAATATCAGGTAGTACCGTAAGCGTGGTAAGTCGAACAAAGTTCCCGTTAGCTTCGGACTAAACATAGACTTGAAACGTCGAGGACAAGAGGTCTCCTGAAGCATTAAAACAAAATCCAAGGCATCATATTACAATGTTCTACCTCAGTTGATGTCTGACCAAATTTTTGAATTGAGAAACTCACCGAACGAAGTTCCATCATAGAGAAGGGACCACCCAGTACACAGCCAGTGCAGACTGGTCAATCATACTGTAGGAAGGGTGCCTTGGATGCTCTACTATGCAACCGTGGCGGCGCAAAAGCAACTTTGTTCACCAGTCCTGAGTAGCGCTCATGAGGCGCCAGCGTTTCGGTGAAAGCTCGTTACCGAATGACCAATCCGAGTAGATGCATGTGGCTATATGCTTTGGCCTACAATGGAACAGAGACACTGCAGCGATCATGCTTTGTGTCTCCGTCGAAGGGGCAGCCCTGATTATCTCAACCAGGAAATTTGTCCTCGACCTCGACCCTGAAGAATGTCAAGGACCCGGTAAGGCCGTGATCAGACGCCTAGTCGAAATTTTCCACAGAGACAGTTGATCAGCCCGAGAGTGCGAGTAGGTTGCATGTGGCGGAATCACGGAGACATCGTGGTGAGCCTTCACAGAAGACTGACTGACATTGGCCGAGTACACCTTGACGCTTCGTGCGAGTCGGAATTGGTGTAGCGCCTCAGACGTACGTGGATGCTTACCACGATGGTCAAGGTTCTCGGTGCACAGTGAGCTACACAAGGTAGATAAGCCGTCGGTCGTTATTCTTCACGGCGGATGAAAACAAAGGTCACCGCGAGACAGGGCTGTGAATGCGAGTGACAGTTGAGACGACGTCGACGGACAGGGAGGCCTCGAGTTGAACATTGACTGTTTGTTGCACTCAGTACCAGCCGGCGGCAGCGTAAGCGAGAATAAATTCCGTTCTCCCGAGACGTGGTTAAGTGTCGAGAAGCCAGCTAGCCGTACAGTCTTTCATCTGGGCCACGGTGGAACATACGCATCATGATCAGAAAGTTGTCTGCCAGGGTGGGGAGATAGATGGCAGATGGATTCCAGTTTAGGTATTCTGAGTCTCTGAGCTTCGACTTCGATGCCATGATGGAACGTGATGCCTCATACCCGGAAAGTGGTGGAGCATAAGATGCGGAAATATCGAGGATCAAAAATGCAAGCGCATGAAGTGGATCCAGATGGAAGAGGCTTGAAAGACTCGACTCACCATTGCGGATTCCCATACAGCATCAGATATCAGAGAACCAGCACAACTGCTTGAGAATGAGATGTTCAACAGGCCATACACATATGTGGTACGCGTCTGAGAAGCAGGGCGTGCTCGTGGGGTGAAAGGCGGAAAAGGGGCTCAGCATTGAAAAGAACTAGAAGAAGACTCGACCCACCTTTTGCAGTTCCCATACCCAAGAACATCTGATATCGCAGAAGCAATATCACTACCTGGAAGCATTCATTTCACTGGGCCATGCCTTGAAACGCGAAACAGGTCGCGTTCATGGGGGAGACGAGGAAGAAACAGAGCGCGTTAGATTTTAAGCTCTCCGGCCCGGTCTTAAAGCCGGCATCCGCAATAGGGGCAAACTGTCTGTAAACGATAAGATTCTATGTACAAGTCTGTTATGTAGTCACGGTGGCCAACGAGTGGCCATAGCCTGAGACCGTTCGAGCTGTGTAGATACTCGCAGCGGTCATGATCACTATGCAAGTCCAACAAGTTTTCGAAATGAGAGAAATCAATCTTCTCGCGGAGGCGCGGGGCCTTGGTGGATTGGACTTCAAGAAATAGCCTACTAATAGGCAATGTGCTGTCTAAGCCAGCTGCAGCCTGCAACATTTGAGGTCACCGCGAGGTACACTGGAGGGGCGAGGACGTCGTCGCCGATACGAGGATATCATAACTGAAAGGTGGTGATGTGAATGGAGCCAAAGGAATTAGACAGCCTAACATCAACTTGGTGCACACAAACAGAAATTGGTATGACGGACCTAGTGTCGATATGGCATCTTTCCTCTGGCATGGGAGACCTTACCACCTTGTGGACGTGTCTGGGAACGACTCTGAGCTTAAGGTATGCCCAGCGATAGGAAACTTACACGGGGACGGTCGTCTAACTGCGCGATTGACCCCGCCGGACGCTTGATCATACAATAGCCCCCAAACCGATGATCACAGCTGGTCAAAGTCTGCTTCGTAGACCTCGAGGTCCTGCAAATCGACGAAAGATCCTTCGGCTCCTTGTCAGTCCATCCCTGAGACCAGCACATAGGTCAGCGAACGTTGAGGCAAGAAAAAGGAAAACTACCACGGTTGGGCTGCGGAATTGGTCAGTGTTAACCGGAGCTGATTCCTCGTCAGAAGATGGCTTCGACAAAGGTGACAATTTGGATTTGTTTTCACGTTCGAGCTGAAGCTGGGAACTCTCGACTACTTGATAACGCTTGCTAAGGGGCTCCTCGTCCTCCTTATCATTGCAACGTGCTCGTTTCTGGTGTCCATGAGCAGGGCGTGAGGCGAGAATAGAGTGTAGGTACCTGTAGCATAGATGATGTACGAGTGTAGGATTCGTCGACTCCACCGGACTTTTGAACCTTCTTCCTCGTGTCAGCGTCCTTGCAACTTCGCAAGTACCTCTTGATGATATGTATGACTGGCCAAGCATCAACATATCGCAGGAGCTCAGGTTTTCTTTTCAGAATCTAGCGTTCAAATTCAATGTCAGAAAAGGGAAGAGCCATCGGAGACTGATACCATTGAAACAAAGTCTTGAACCTGGTGGTGGTCTTGGTTTCTGTAAGACTTGCTTTCGTCAATGTGGCCGGTAACTTTGATACAAGACCTAATAAAAGACTGAGCGATGCAATTTAATGGTCGTGCGGTCAATAGAAGAAATAGTCAACCGACCCTCAATTTTTTTACCTCCGGCAGCGACAAGCGCATTTCTTTGGAAAGGTCCAGTTTCTTCCACTGTAATTTGGGACCAGGGATAGTTTCGGATACACTTGGCCTTTCTTCCCTGCCTGATCTCTGAGGCATCATCTGCGCGGTGTATATAGCGAAGGTCAAGTTCTGTGTACTTGCCTCGAAGTTTTGCGCTGTTCTGGTTCCTTCCATGGCCATTCCGGACAGATTTGCTGAAAGAGTGAGGTGTTGCCAACAATGACAAGTTCAGTTGGCGGACGCCGTCGGCACTAACCGCCCGGTCCGGGCTTTGCCGTAGGTGATCGGTCCCTGGAGTCATCCTCCGAGTCTTCACCTCGCAGAAACCAAGATGCCAGACCACCAAGAGCCAGTAAAACTGCTGGTAATCAACCCCAACACCACCCAATCTATGACACAAGGCCTCCGAGATGCTCTCATACCTCTGACACCACCAGGAACCCAGCTCACGTTTTACACCGCGCCCGCAGGAGCACCTCCTGCGATCAGCGACATTTCTACCGGAGTGCAGAGTGCTCAGGCGTGTGCAAGGGATATTGTGCATGAGAGAAAGCTTTTAGATGTATATGATGGTTTTCTGGTTTGCTGTTGTAAGTGGTTCGCTGTTCTTTTCTATTCTATCCGTGCACACTTTGGCTTTTGTTCTGGGGTTCTCAAAGATCTCAAAAAGGCGCATGATGCGCGTGCACGAACAAGATGCAAGAGAGGAGACTTTCGATTTGCGATCCTTAATTACTCAATCGACCGAATGAACATTAATTGAATTTCTCCCAGTCTCCGACCATCCACTCACACACACCCTACGCGAACAAACCAATAAGCCCGTTGTAGGGATCCTCGAATCCTCCATCGTACACGCTCTCTTTGTCGGACATCGCTTCGGTATCATCACCACCGGAACAGGTTTTGGGTATATCTACCATAAAGACGTCAAAAACTTTATGGGTGCGACGTCGGATAGGTTTGCTGGGTTGTTGACCACAGGGGTGGGGGTTGTGGAGCTTAGGGAAGGAGATAAGGAGACGGTAGAGAGGAAAGTGAGGGAAACGAGTGTTAAGATGGTAGCCGAGAAAGGGGCAGATGTTATTCTCCTTGGATGTGCCGGTGAGCTTTTCAGAAACACTACATGCATTTCACGGAAAATTGATTTTGGGCTTTTGGCGCATCAGGGATGGCGGGGATGGAAGAGCTAGTGAAAGGAGCTGTGAGGGATGCTGGGTTAGGAGAAGTCAAAGTGGTAGATGGAGCAAAAGCTGGGGTAGAGTTCCTTGCGGGGCTCGCTCGCTTAGACAAGGCATCGGCATCACAGAAAACGCAGTAGAATTGGTAGGAATATGCTATTTGGCTTCTACAGCCTTTGCATGTTTCTGTGAAGAATGAGTCCGGTCAGGAACGCCGCATTTTCAGGTGAAGAAAAAAGGGCGCACATATCCGACGGCGTCCAAGTTGTAGCTGATCCCCAATTCTTCGAGCTTGCGTTTACGCTGGTTCTGTCGCTTGACGAGGCGTCTTGCGGCAGCGTATTGCTCAGTCTCATCTCGTTTCTGTCGCACGAAGAGCCATTAATCGAAACCAAACAAGTAAGGGAAAGAAAACGAACCTTGTTGTGGCTAGCCCTGGTCAACTGCTCTGGGGGAACCGTTCTCCACTTCCTGTTAGCTCCAACCCACAACTGAGGGTGGACTTTGTCCTTGGGTATCAGCTTGCATTGCATAATATGGCCATTCAAGAGGTAGTTATCCATTGTCTCTGCGACGATTTTGGCGACGGCATCCGAGTCGAACTCGATGAATCCGTAGTGTTTTGATTTTCCAGTCTGTGCAAAAGGCGAATTAGGGTAAGTAAAACGGTTTCAAAGGCGGAGAATTCACCTTTTTGTTCCTGGACAAGCGGAGACGAGTAACATCCCCGAATTGAGTAAAGTAGGCTCGCATTTGGTCTTCGTAGAAACCGTGAGGGATGCGACCGAGGAAGAGGACACCGCGATGAGCCGTCTGCAGTCACATAGCCAGAGAAAATCAGAGCTGCACACTGGAGGAAGATAATATGCATACCGGCTTGCGTTTGGCCTTTTCCAACTTCTTCTTGACGGTTGCATCGTCCTTTGCGATAGTGGGCAATTTCGCTACGTCGAATGCACTTGGTTCATCGTCCATATCGTTCTCCTCGTCGGAAGAGTCTTCGTCTGTCGAGAAGCCGTGCAGATGAACCTCTTCATCTTCCTCTTCGTCGTTCTCAGACTCATTATCGTCCTCTGCTTCTTCTTCGACGACTACCTTTTTCTTTTCCTGAGGTTTGGCGGAAGGCTTTGCCTTGGTATCGGCTCCTTCGGATTTCTTCGCCTTTTTCACCTCTTGTACCTTGATCTCTTCTGGGGCAGCGTCTTCATGTGTGTCCTTCTTGCGTTTGAGAGACTTGGTGGTGGTGGAGGTTGATTTAGAGGTAGCGGGTGCTGCGGGTGTGGGTTTCTCGGAGGATTTCTTGGGTTTGCTTGACGATGAAGCTTTTACGGCGGTGATTTTGGCCATGGTGAAGGGAGGTAGGAGTATGAGAAATGAGATCAAAAGTTTTGAGAAAAGGCGAATTTTGATGCCAAGCAGACCACAACATCGCGAATGGCCTCTGTACCTCACTCTCAAAATCCACATTTACTGCCCAGGGGGGAGAAGACGGTGTCGAGGGCAGAGCTGGAAAGCAATGAAGAAGATGCACCAGCTGCCCGCTCGAGAGAGGCCGAACAGCTGCTGAACGATCTACTGGCAAATTCATTGGAGTACGACTTGAGACCCAAGAAACGGAGAAAGTTGGAGGTGGACAGCGAAGAGGGGCCAATGTGTATGTCGTATATCCTTCGAAATATCCTGGCAACTGAACTTCTCTAGTATTTCGCCTCATATCGTCAACACCCATACAGATATCGCTGAAGCCTCCACCACCTCGACCAGACTTGTACGAATTCACCCCGCTTGCAATGACCTCAGACCTCATCTCTCGATAGATGCAAAGTACTACCCTCAGAAGATAATGAAGAGGAAGCAGAAGAGCGAGCCCGAAAAGCCCAGGAAATCGCGGTCGATGCAGATTGGGTTCTTCTTGCATCCCAGCAGCGTTCCAAGGTTCGATACCGCTATATTTCCCTCCACAAATCAATTTTTACCATATTATACAGTCGCATACTAGAGAACCTATGGAACACCAAGCTCAAGGACTCGTTATACCAACCCAGCCAGTCATGATCGTTTCGACGCTGCAACCTCTTCGAAGGACCCGACCACCCGTTCCCAACCCAATCTCGAGTTACCCATACAAAGCCGATGGCCCATTACTCACCGACTTGAAAGTGAAATGCTGCCCTGTCGTGAGCACCAGCGAAGAACCAAAACGCAAACGCAAGTCGCGGAAGGGACGGAAGACGGAACGAGAACGTCCTCCACCTGCGTTTTGGAGGCCCAACCCAGCCTGGACAGGCAAATGTCGTGGATATGCATATGGGTACCCCACGAGCTTTGCAGGAGTGGAAGATTGGGATACAAGGGGTATTTCTTATTGTCGAGATACAATGGCTAGAGCAAAAGTGGTAGATACATAATTGATTTTTTGTTTTGATCATCGCGCGGCGCGTCGACGCGTCTTGTTTCTCATCGACCATCATGACCTCGACGCCCCCGCCCTCCAACCACTTCTCCCTGCCCCCGGTGCCTTCGTTGCCCTCGCCATCGACCTCGAGGGCTCGAGGCTCCATCGGGTCCACGTTCTCGTTCAATCCATCCCAGCTGATGGACTCGTACTACGATGCCAACACCAGCGCGTTCACCCAGCGCATACCTATGGCTTTGGATCCTAATCGCTCGATATTGGCTTCGTCGCCTGCACGCGCGTCTCCCCAGCCCAAACGAAAGGCTAAGCAATCGTTGACTAAAACGAGCTCAAAGCCAGGCAGTGGAGGTGGTGGTGGTGGGAGTATGAGGATGCCACACCCCCTGGCGAATGATACCACAGACGTGTTCCAGGACTCGGAGGACGATGCAGACGATGAGTATGATAGCTATGAGTGGGGTATGGTGGATCGGATGAGGCTTTGGAGACATGATGCTTTGATGCAGCATCTATATGAGACTGCTGCGTTTTGGGGGGATAAGATTTTGAGTTGGACGAGTGAGTGGGACCCCTTCCGTACGACTATTTGCTAATTTCATGCAGATGACCCAAATGATGCTTTCTGGCTCGCCCAGACGTACTTTATGACCCACCAGTATGCACGCGCACATCGTCTCCTCACGCGCCCCTTCCCCGTGTCCCCTACCAACAAATCTTCCCCCAACTCTAATGCCTCTCCATCTAAAAACCCAAATAATACGACCACAAGTACCAGTGGAGGGCCAAACGGGAATAGTAGCATGCACATGCATACCGGCACGCAGCTATTCCCTTCGACGCCCTTTGACACCAAAGGCAAATCAAGAGAGTCGTTGAATCCATTGGCGATGCCAAGTCGGTTACCTGTTGGTGCAGCGGGTTTGGTGGATGTGCCAGAAACGTTGCTGGAGCAGACGTCGAGGCTTGTGGATATGAGTTTAGCGTGCCGGTACCTTGCTGCTCAGTGCATGGTGAGTGGTGCAGGCTTTTGTTTCTTGTGGAGGGGATAGTGATTGGGTGTCAAAGGTTAGGTCTGGGAAGTGGACTGAGGCTATGGAGTTGATTGGGGAGGCGAACCCGTTCCGTGGTTCTGGTAAGTACATTGCTCTGGTTATTCCGTTTCCAGGACTTGACGTACGTTTTCAGCGAAGAGTGGACCAACCGTTGCGAATCTTGACGGTGGTATCAAAGTAAGTCGTGTTGAATCATCGTGTTTCGACGCGTTTTCTGACCATAGACAGATCGAAGCATCGATGTGTTACTTGCGAGGCTTGCTAATGCTGAAACTGAACCGCGCCGACCAAGCCAAAACTTGCTTCATGGAAGCACTGGCTTTGGACGTCAAATGCGCTGACGCGTTTTCGCAGTTGGTTAATGCCGAAATGCTCTCACCCGACGAAGGTTTGTCACATTTCTATTCATAAATGCGTATTGACATCTTATAATCGCGAATAGAATGGGACTTCATCCAAGGACTGTCCTACCAGACTCAAACACCGGATGACGCCGAGTTCGTGCAGCTCATATATACTTCACGCCTGCGGAAAGATAAACACCAGGTCGAGCATGCGCTCACGAGGAGCAGGCTGGTGGATGACTATGCGTTGGGTGATAATCCTGATGTGTTGTTTAGTTTTGCGGATGCGTTGTATACCGACTTTAGATGGGCTGAATGTTATGCTGTTACTTCACGGTGCGTCTTCATTCCTCCCTTCTCCCTTTGATCTTCCCTTTCGACATTCTATTGGACTATCTGTATCATGCGAGCTGACGTTCAAATAGGATTATGGGGTTGACTGCCCTCCATGTGCCTACGATACCTCTGCACATTGCGTGCATGTACCATCTCAACCATTTACATTCAAAGTTGTTCTTGATGGCGCATGAGATGGTGGATAGGGAGCCTGAGAATGCGCTTAGTTGGTACGCTGTGGGTGTGTGGTACTTGTCGAATGGGAAATGGGGGCAAGCGAGATCGTATCTGAGGTGTGTGTCCGCGCTCGGTTTTGTCCGAATGGTATCTGACCTGAGAGCTTCTTCCATCGTTGCGTCATTCGTTTTCGATTGCCCATAGCAAAACGACGTTGATGGATCCTCGGTTTGCACCTGCGTGGGCTGCGTTTGGGCATACGTTTGCTATGGAGGCGGAGCATGATCATGCTGTTACCGCGTATTCTACTTGTGCGAGGATTTTCGTTGGGTGAGTGATTTTCGTCGCACTTGTCCCACCTCTACCTCTGATGAATTCGGTTTACTTAGATCGCATCTCCCACTGTTATTTATTGGCATGGAGCAAATCATGCTCTCCAATTACCGACTTGCGGATGAAGCGTTGGATGCTGCCGCTTCACTGTGCGAGAACGACCCATTGCTGTGTAATGAGCGGGGAGTTATGGCGTTTAATCATGGAGAGTACGTGCTATACTATCTCTCCCTTCATGTGTCTGACCCGTGAGTGTCTTTCTGACAGCTACGAAAAAGCGGCAGCCTTCTTCCAGGAAGCTATTGACCGAGCGCAGGTTACGCAGAGCTCGCAGCAAACGTGGGCCATCACGTATATGAATCTTGGGACTTGCTTTAGGAAGCTTAAGTGAGCTCACCTCTGTTCCGGTTTGTTCTCTACTAATGATGATGTAGAAAACTCGACGAGGCGGTAAAAGTCTACCATAAAGTTCTCGAATACGATTCGAGACATTCTATCGCTCTTGGGTTCTTGGGTATGGTGTATCATATGTTGAATGATTTGGACAAGGCGATCGTGAAGTACCATGAGGTCCGTGATTTTTCTCATTACAAGACTCTCTTACTAAATGTTCGCAACTTGGACAGGCCCTAAGCATCGACCCGATCAACAACAACATCCTAGAGCTGCTCAACACCGCGCTTGAGACGTCTACTGCTCGGAGTGCACAGACGCTGAGGTACCAGGAGTTGGCGAGGATATTGCATAATAAGTGGCATAGGGAGGATCCGCTATATAGGGAGCGGGTGGCGAAGGCTTGGGCGGAGCAGGGGATGACAGTCAGTCAGACAGGGCAGCTTGTCCCTCTGGGTGGCGCTGGGAGGGCTCAGCATGGGCACGAAGGGGATGCGATGCAGGAATAAAATTCGCTAACTAATCGAATCGCCACCGCAGGGCTAGAGCTTTGGGGCTTGTCATTAGGTGGTTCTGGATCTCATATCTTTTCATCTCGGGCCCGTCGGTCTGAGTCAAAGCGAGTGGGATGCAATGACTACGCCGAGGATGTCGGACTAATACTTTGTGAGGAGGAGGAGGAATGTGATTAATGGATAGTGCTACAACAGAAATTTGAGAAGTAAAAAGCACAATAAACAAGAGATGAACAAAAGAAAAAAGCGGGAACGCAGATATGCTCGTCGTAAGGGTTCGTACAAGTCATGCCTGCCAGGGCTATCATGATAATTCTAGTACCAGGTTAACCAAATAGACATTCAAACCAAGGTTTCTTGCGTCGAGCATGAGGGGCGCCGTAAAAACGTAGCGAGGTCAATCGAATCTGAAAATCCCTCCGAGGCGTAGTGATGCATGTACAATGTATAATACAATTGCATTGGACGGGTGGTGGATGATGGATGGAATGGATTTAGATATCGTCAATGTCGACCTCGCCATCGTCTTCGCCGAACTCGAATGTGCATTCGCCATCTTCTTCACCGAAGGTGTCGGTTTCGTTGATTTTGGCATTTTCGGGAAGTTCGCCGTAGGCTTTGACTGTGGGTATCAATTCGAGTCAGTTAAAGAAGCAGTGGGAATGGAGGGAGTGGCGTAATAGCGAGGGACGTACGGTTACGAGCTTCGTCGGCTGTGTATTTGACGATAACGTCTGCTTTATCGTCTTGGAAGTCTCGCAGGGAGAGGAGGACGATGTCGCCTTGGTTGATCCAGACCTACACAATAGCAAAGCGCCCAATTGGTTGTTATTTTGCTGGGTTCTCATTGGGCAGAGAGAGAAAACACGCACCTTCTTCCTCATCTTTCCTCTGATGTGGGCTAACCGCTTCTCGCCATCGAAGCACATCGCCTCGAGACGGCCGTTGCCCAGCATTTTGATGACTTGCGCGTATTCTTGGCCGTCCTCTCGGAAGACGAGCTCGCGCTTGTCGTCGTCGTTTTCGTTCTTTCCACGTCTCCTGTTTTTACCACCCTAGATATGCATGAGAATCCTCGTTCTCTTCGGTGAGAGGTGGTGAATGCACACCTTTCCCTTGTTCTGAGATGCAGTTGAGTTTAGGCTCAGGGTCCATGCAGATCATAAAGATGGGCGCACCTTGGGCATTTTGGACTAGGAGGTTGCTGGTTTCGCTGTGCTGTGTGGAGTACTAGCTTTTGGTCGCTGTGTGCAGCGACGAGGAGGGGTGTTAAAGGAGCGGAATGGAAAGTGGAAAGAAGGAATCGATGGGGGGCTGAGCAGGCTGTTATCAAATCTCCAGTCAGTCCGGTGCAGGGAATTAGTCAGCAGCCGGCCGTGCGCATAAGAATGACTAGGGACGACGAGGAAAGGGCTGTTTATTATCTATATACCCTACATCATCATCTGCAGAGTCGTCATGTCAGGCACTACGCCCTTTTCGTGGTACAGATACTCTGTAATATCTCGAGCTTTGCACCGGACAGCCTCTTTCAGCATCTTTACGTCCGGCTTCACTCTGTCCTCCAACCGTCTTCGTTTCTTGGACGAAGACGGTGATGATTCTTGTCGCTCGATGAGCATCTTGACAAGTGGAAGGTTCTTCTGTCGGATGGCGACGATGACGGCGAGGCAATCTTTCGGTTCCGGGGATGCACCGTGCTCGAGGAGGAATCGGACGAGGGGTATGAATTTGATGTGGACGGCCTTGGTGAGGGCGTAGCCTTGATTGGCATTAGGGTCGGGCCCCAGCCTGTCGCAATTGTCGTCACCGGCTTTGAAGGTGCTGAAGAGGTGCCGCAGGTAAGGTAGGGGAGCGTCGTTATCCGTCCAGGCTGGCCTTTTGTCGAGGTTTCTGAACAATCGCCGGGGTAGATCGAAGGTTTTCTTTGTGCCTTTCGGCTCTTCCTCTTTCTCCTCCTCCGGAGCCTTCTCTAGGGGAGTTTCATCCTCTGGAGGAGCCGTTTCCGGAGACCTGGCCTTATGCCGGTCCCTGTTCCGCTTGATCAGCGAGTGAAAAGCTTCGAGCACTTCTATAGTGCACGAAGGGTATCGGAGGGCTCGGGTGAGCTTATCATGCTCGTCCTGAGCATGGTGTAGCCTGAAAAATATGTATTTTGCGCGGTAGACGGGGGAAGAGGCCTCGAAGACCTGGCGGAGCCTCCTGGAAGTGCAAGGTAGATGCTCAGATAGGGCTAGTAGTTGGACATCGTGTAGGAGCTAGATAGAAGCACTTAGTTGGATAAGAAGCAGTGTAGATGAATGGTTACCTCTACAGGCAGACTGTGAAGACCTACAACTTCGCCCAGGACCATGAACGACGAAAGGAGGATGTAAACAGGGGCCGAATATCCAAATTTTGCGCTTACCTCATAGCCCACTGGCAGCTGCACATCGATATTTCATTTAGCACTAGTCTCCCGTAGCCAGACCGAACAAGTTCGTGTCTTTAGGATGTTATCCAACACTCACATGTATAGGTACACAAGCCATTTTATTTTTCAATGTTCTTCCTATGTCGTTCAAACGCCAATATGTATGAAGGTACTCCAACGCTCGATGGGGACATCTCTGTCTCTCATTGCTTTTACTGCGAGGTGAAGGGCTCGCCCGGAATCTAGAAGGAGACAGTCCGACTGGCCAATACCGTCTGGAAGTAAATTCTGGTAAAAGTCATTGGCGAGGGATGGTCCGTCGACATCTGCCATCTCCCAAAGCGTTCCAATGACGGACTGGAACCCCCTGGCCTGGAACGCTGCTGCTAACGTGATGACCTCGTCTGCGGAGGAGCCGTCCTCGCTTGCGGCACTGTGGCAGGCGGCTATAAAGGCTATTTGCTGGTTACATGTGGCGGTGTCTCCGACCAGACTTTTGAGCGATAGCTTGGACAGGTACAACTCAAGGTAGGAGTCGAAAGGCCTGACAGGGTCCAAAAACCCGTGGCAGGCGAAGTGAACGATGTTATGAGAACTCACAGTGAGTTCGTGCTCGACGACGTCCTGAGTTGCGCCTTCTCCGTCCAGGATCTTTACCGACGCGGCGAAAGTTTTTTGGATGACTGCAAGCTCCTGCTTCACCTAATACGAGGATGTTCAAAACCCAACGTAAGTCGCAATGGTGATGCATCTCGTACCTTCGGAAGAGCGTTTGACTGCCCCACGGCCAGCAACTGGACCTGTCGTCGCACCCAGCTCTGGCATTCCTTCTTGTTTATCTGCCCTCTGAGCAACGACAGAAGAGATGTTGTGTAGGAAGACACGTAGAGATCAAGCAGATTTTTCTCTCCATCTCTGTACGGA
This sequence comes from Candolleomyces efflorescens, assembly GCA_027579765.1. Taxonomy (NCBI): domain Eukaryota; kingdom Fungi; phylum Basidiomycota; class Agaricomycetes; order Agaricales; family Psathyrellaceae; genus Candolleomyces; species Candolleomyces efflorescens. The sequence continues at coordinate 71,279 of JAMZDL010000100.1, forward strand.
CCAGCTGCGTGAATTGGTAGGGCCGCCAGATGATTGGTTGGGCACCACCAGATATGAGACTGTTCTGCGAAACCTAAAGCGCGCAGTTGAGCAACGACGTGCTCGCAAATGTGTTTCCAAAGGTCCTGAGCGACGTTCGTCAGAGAGCCTTTGTATCCTTTCGTAGTGGTGGGCTTCAGACTTCTGGTTTTGATATGAGCCACCACTTTCGATAGCTTCGGCACTATACGGGCGAGATCTTGAGAAAGAGGAACCAGGCAAGGAGCCTGTGCACGTTGTACAATGATTGCGTCGCTGCGACTGGAGTCGATGTTGATGAAAATGACGGGCCCGTTTTCTGCAGCATTGCGAAGCTCTGCGAAAGTTTTGGGTTGCAAAAATCCTTGTAAACCGTCGACGTTGCGGATTTCTTTTAGTAGCTCGTTCCATTCGTCGATTTTCTTCTTCCTGTATTCCGATCGCTCCTCTTGACTCACTAAGAACCCCAAACCAGGCATTGAGAGCAGCTCTAGGGACGCACAAAGTTCCCTGAAGCGGATGCCCAGATCTTCCGATGCTTCAAGGAGTTCGGAGAGGGGGTGACTATAGTCACGCAACCTCGCCCAGATTTGCCCCCGTCCCTGCTCGAGGAGTTCAACCGCGACTTCCAGCTGGCCTGCTTGAATTGCACAGGACGCGGCTCGCGACGGAAGTGCAAGAACGTCTTGGCGTGAGAGGAACCCGTGTTGCAAGGTGGGGGAGAATAGCGAGACAATACACCTTTCTGCAATATGAAAGGCTGTCTTGTACGCCTGGATGGCCGAGGAGAGAAGGCCCAAATCATGGGCGGCTACGGCAAGGCTGACAGTGTCGGTAAATCGTTCCGCCGCCGTGTCGTTGGCATACGACGTCTTCGAGGGGGTTTCCAGATCATTTGGATCTTGTTGCTGGCTATGCATTACGCACTTGTGAAACCAGGTCAGAAATGGATGGTCTATCTCTGTCGCGAGAGACTCCGCTCCAACTGTGCATTCCATTGCGTTCAGTAGGTCTGTTTGGGAACCTTGAGCCTCAAACAGCTTTTTCGTATAGATGGAAAGTTGGTGCAGTGAAATGAGCCGTTCAGAGTCGTTCACTCCAGGAGAACGGAGTGATAAAGCCTCGCGGCAGCGCGAGATTGCACACACGAGGTTCCCTATTTGCCCGTCATCGATGAATTGGGCATAAAGGATCTCTCCAAGGTAGGAGAGCACTTTCCATCGATGATCGTTGTTGGGCTTGAATTCTTCTAGAAGCCTCTCGCAGGCTTCCACCCGGCCAGAAATCTAGCAGGAGAACGGCCCATAGTCAGTTGTCGCATCCATCAAGTCAATGATACGTCAGGGAGTAGACTTGCAGTGTCAATCTCTTTCAAACGCTCCTTGTATACATCAAAGTCGAAACAAACGCCAGACGGACCGCCAGTCGAATTGGATAGTAGTCCTTCCTTAGTATGCAGAGGTCCTTGGAGAGAAACACGGGCCAGAGACGACGTTTCAATTCCTGGAAAGCGAGAGTCCGATAAGAAAGGCATCCTTGCTTGCCATGGATGACGATTGATGTGTACGTACCGCCACGGTCCAACTTTAAGTGTGCGGGAGAGCCTGCTGAGGGGAACATGATGATAGCAGCGATGAGGGTACTCCGATGCTCCGGATGAGGTTGGTGCTAGGAAAGCCCGAAGGATAGCAATTGCAGTGGGGTGCGTGCGATTAGTCGAGGTTGATGTGTTTGGCTGTATTGGTTCATAAGTACCTCATCCAGATCCTGAAATTTGGAAATCGACATCGAGTGTTTACCACTCCCTGGTGTTGTCAGAGGATACGCTCAGATAGACCCGAGTCACGGTTCTAGCTGGAGCGTGGCTTTGGCGTGAAAGTCTGATACAACAGCGACATCGTCGTTGGCTTCCAAGAGTTGAACGTCGCGAATAGTATTTTGGGGACCTATTTCGCTCGATAAGCGAGTGAGCGACCCTAAAGAGCTTTGAAGGTCCGGTTAAGAATATTCCTGCACACTGCTACATGAAGACATACCACTTGACCAGGCTGAACGAGGAGAAGAGTCGACAGGGGCCATATATCCAAATTTCGTGCAGCTTACGTCATCTCCAGGCCGCGCCGAAGCCAGACGTTCGTCTACGGCAACCTAGTAGCACCTTTACCACCAACCCCGTCCTCCCCTCCGTCCTCCTCGAAAGCAGCAGCAGCAGCAGTAGCTATGCTGTCCGTGGCAAAGCGAAAGGTCGCCCCCAAAATTGTCACCTATGGCATGCAAGCTGCACGCCAGCAGGCATCGTCATCGGCCTCGTCGTCGAAACCCGTGCACAGGCAGTACACGACGTTTCTGGCATCTGGATCGCTGAGGAGGCGCTATTCGACGTTGCCGGCTTCGACTCTGCGGAATGCGGTGCATGCGCGAGCTATCTCGTACACGACCATTCCGAAGATGGTGATTAGGATGTTTAGGTTGCCTATTGCCGGGGCTACGGTTGGTGCTGGTGGGTTTGGGTATGCAAACTACAAATTTGACGGTGAGTGGAGGTATCTTTTTGGCTCTGTTGGGTGTTGATGATACTTCTGTAGAGGTTCGAAGGCAGACGGATGAGTGGGTCAACTCTGCTCGAAGTACGGCTCAAGGCATCTTCTCGACCGCTTCGGATGGGGTGTCGACTATCACGTCCAAACTCGCCGACCTCAAGCTTCCTGAACTACCTGCTGTCGAAACACCTCAGTTTTTGAAAGACCTCTTTTCGTCTTCGCAGAACGAGGATGGCGGAAGCAGCAGCGGCCACGGTAGAAACGGCAATGGCTCGGAGGAGCCTAACAACAACAGGTCACCGAAAGAAGACGTAGCAGCGATCGCCGCTTTGGTTGGCGTGACCATGTCTTCACCACACGACGGGAAGGACCAGCCTACCATCGATAATGGGTTGATGCATTTGACGAAGAAGCTTATAGAAATTCGGAGTATGCTGCTGAGCATTGACCAGAGCGATGCGCTCAAGCTGCCGAGTATCGTGGTTATTGGGAGCCAGAGCTCGGGGAAGAGCTCGGTGTTGGAGTCTATTGTTGGACACGAGTTTTTACCCAAGTACGTTCTTACCTTGTTGAAAGAATGGTTCACTCATTAATTCTTGTAATGCAGGGGCAACAACATGGTGACCCGCCGACCCATCGAACTCACTCTCATTCATACACCCGCAAAACCCGGCCAACCCGCTCCCGTCGAATACGGCGAGTTCCCTGGGCTCGGCATTGGGAAAATAACCAACTTTTCCGATATCCAGCGTACACTAACCGACCTCAACCTCGCCGTACCCTCCAGCGAAGCCGTCTCCAACGATCCTATAGACTTGCGAATCTACTCCCCCAACGTACCCGACCTCACCCTTATCGACTTGCCAGGCTACGTCCAAATCAGCTCTCTCGACCAACCCGAAAGTCTGAAAGAGCAGATTGCGAGCCTGTGCGACAAGTATATTAGGGAGCCGAACATTATCCTCGCTGTGTGTTCTGCGGATGTGGATTTGGCGAATTCGCCTGCGCTTAGGGCGAGTCGGAAGGTGGATCCGCTTGGGTTGAGGACGATTGGGGTGGTGACCAAGATGGATTTGGTGACGCCTGAGCAGGGTGCGGGTATTTTGACGGGGAATAGGTATCCGTTGCATTTGGGGTATGTGGGTGTTGTGGCCAAGGCGGGTGGGAAGCCTGGGAAGGGGGAGACGAAGGCGTTGGTGGCGAGGAGGAGTGAGAGTGCGTATTTTAGGGAGCATCAGGATGTGTTTGGGTCGGGTGCGGGGGTGGGAGCGGGGGAGAGTACGATGTTGGTGGGGACGGATACGTTGAGGAGGAGGTTGATGGAGGTGTTGGAGTCGTCTATGGCTTCGTCTTTGCATGGGATTACCAACGCTGTGCAACTTGAACTTGAAGAGGCGACGTACCAGTTCAAAGTGCAGTATAACGACCGCAGGATTTCGCCAGAGTCGTATGTTGCAGAGACGATGGATCACCTCAAGTTGCGGTTCCAGAAGGCAACGGAGCAGTTCAAACGCCCGATTGTCAGGGCGAGAGTGAGGAGTATGTTGGAGGAGAAGGTGATGGATGTCCTTGAACAGCTGTATTGGTTGGACAAGAGGGCTCCGGAACTCGGTGCGTTGGCCCAGGACCCCAAGTTGAAGCAGGAGGATTTGGAACCTTATTGGAACCACAAGTTGGAAGCTGCGTCGAGCCTTTTGACCAAGTCGGGTGTGGGGAGGGACTCGACGCTCTTGGTGGCGGATGGATTGAGGGCTTTGATTGACTCGATAGCAAGTGGAGAGCCGTTCAATTGTCATCCCAGAGCGGCGGAGAGGTTGATCGAGTTCAGCCATATGATTTTGAGGGATAGGATTGGGGTGACGAGCGATCAAGTCGAGAATTGCATCAAGCCGTTCAAGTACGATGTGGACGTCGAGCCTAGGGAATGGGAACAGGGCAGGGAGAGGGCTGTGGAATCATACGAGAGGGAGTTGAAGTCGGTTGAAGAGAAGCTTGACACGATTAGGAAGAAGGTGGGAGGTGGGAGGAGGTTGGGGCAGTTGGTTGGGTATGTGAAGACTCTTGAGGAGAAGCAGAAGCAGAGAGAGAAGGAGAAGGCGGCTAGGCGGTTGGAGAATGTTGGGAAGGATGTCGCTGTTGATGAGGCGGCTTCGTTCAGACAGGAGATCGAGGCTGATGATTCACCCGAGGCATATCGGTACCCACCTGCACAGATTATGGACGGTATGTTCGTTCTCCTTCTTCATAAGCCAAGGTGCTAATGCACTACCAGGTCAAGTTGCTATGATGTGCAGCGAACGGCTACATATCCTCAAACTGAGACTTGCCGCATTGAAGTCGAAACGGTGTAAAGTTGGCCCTCAGAGCGAGGCTTTCTGCCCTGAGGCGTTCTTGAATGTTGTCGCTGACAAGTTGGCGTATACTTCATCTCTGTTCATCAACATCGAATTGCTAGAACACTTTTTCTACCAGGTCAGAACCTTCATCTTGAATGGTAGACGGAGCTGACTCTTTTTCATCTATAGTTCCCTCGTGAAATTGATTCGAGGCTGTTGTATGACCTTGACAGGAAGGAAATCGTCGATTTTGCTCGGGAGAATCCTGTGGTGAGGAGACACTTGGATTTGCAAGATCGCAAGGACAAGTTGGAAGAGGTGGGTTGTCTATGCTTTTTATGCACCTTTCTTATACTGACTTTCTTACCTTCCAGGTCATGAAACAGCTGAACAGCTTGTCAACACTTCGTGCTGATCCTCAGCCTAAACAGCGTCGGCAGAGAGGGCTATTCGGGAGCGTCTTTTAAGCCACCGGTCGGTTTTTATATCTTTTTATAGTTAATTCTAGTGTATGGTATTACCCCTCTTCTTAGTATCTATTTTCTTTTGATTACTATGTTCTCGAGTTTTCGTTCATCCGCCTTTCGTTCTTTTCTGATGTTTCGACTTTCCCCTTGGCATAGATGAGCTGCCAATTTACTTTCCACGCACACACCGCTCAATACTGTAGACGTTCTTTGTTTAGGACGAATGAATGAACGCATTTACGATTTCTTATGATTTGTGTTGCTCTCAGTGTGAGGGTAGGGGTTTTGTGCGCTGTTTGTTACATTTTTAGTGATCTACCCGGGTGAGGTGATACAAGGAAATACGAGACAGGGCTTAGGTCTGCCTTCTAACATGGCTACATAGATAGAGTAAATAAATCATACATTAGAGCTTGGCCTTGGCACCCTGTAGAGCGAAATCAGATGCGTATTTCGGAAAGCAAGGAAGAGGAGGAAGGTACCTTGAGCACGGCATCAAGCTTGGTTGCGAGCATCATGTTGCCGCGAGTCTTGAGCTTGCCGGTCATAAAAGCTTTCTGGCCGTTTGTCTGCCAATAGGCATACAGTCAGATAAGCCTCGAAGGAGAGCTGAACGGGAACGCACCTTGCCAGCGGCGAGGTCCATGAGAGTGTCGTCGGAGAGGATGATAGTGACGTCAGCCTTGGGTTGGGCTTTGCCCTTGTAGACTTCGCCCTTCTTCTTGACGTCGATGGTCCATGTTGCGGTCTCCTTTGCTTCGTTGGAGACCTGGAGCTCGAAGATTCCGTTCGTCTAGAGCGGGTGATGGTTCGGAGAGCGGAAGGGGAGATTGAGCTGGGAGGGTATGAGGCAGCCAGGCAGAGTGTGCATACCTTCTTGAGCTGGTCCTGCTTCTCTGCGTCGGTGAACTTTTTGAAAGCGGTATCGAGTCCGGCGATGAGCTCGGACGACTGTGTTGGTCGTCAGATGCGTTGGTTCTGCGTCGGATTGGGGGACGGACGAACCTTGAAGCCAGTAACCTTGATGTCGGACATTTTGAGGAGGGAGAGAGTTGGGAAGTGAAGAAAGAGAGGAGATGTGATTTTATGTTGTCAGTGGCCAGTCATGATGGATGCACCTGGCAGGCATATGATTCTTGACTGACGAAACCATGTGATCGTGAAAGACCAGCCTTGCCTTCCTCTTTTGTTTCCCAGTCCTTTGCTGCTCTAGAGGTGCTCTCAAGGTACAGTAGAGTAGAAACAGGTAGAGATTAGCTCGCTGGCCGTTGGTGCAGGCGACCAGAGATTTTGATTATCTGATAACTGCAGGGTTGCTGCTTTCGGGAATTCGGCCGATGAGTTTGTTTATGACCAGCCCATCGACTGGCATCTCCCCCAGTATTATAACCACGCACCACCTGTATTTCAATAAGCTAGCGAACGTACATACTCTGGATACGAACGTTGGAGAGGTTGCGGACAGACCCCAAAAAAGGCAACAACAGCCTCGTTTGATATAAGTTCCCACCCGGCCCCAACACAACCACCCACTTTGTCCTCGTCTCGCTAACCCCCCTATCCCGCTCCCGACCCAGATTACTGCCCCTGCGCGCCAACTCCCCTTTTGGCCGCCCGACGCCATGAAGTATATCGAAATACCGACCCTCTCAAAGCTTGCCCAGAGCCTCACCCATGAAGGCCCCGAGTGCGCTGTCCACACCCGCATCGAGGCGTACAGCTGCAAGAACATCAAACGCGACAAGAAACTCTTCAAGACCCTCGAGACCGCATACCAAGAAGACGTGTCCAATTCGCCCCCTTTGCCTTCATGGCTCGGCCTTGACAAAGAGTCCGCTGACATGACCCCCTTTGGGCCCATGGACAAGCAGGCGTCCCGCAAGATCCTCTACCTCCTCATATCAACCCTCAACATCGCTTTTCCGGACTACGACTTTACCGACGTCCGCCCTTCGCATTTCGTAAAGGAGGAGAACGGCGCGAGCGTGCTTAATGCGCTGAGCAATACCCTTGTCTCACCCCACCGTGCGGGGACCAACGCCCCAAGGTCCTATAGTTCCTACCCACCCACCTCGTCTGATTTTTTCCCCAATTCCGTGCCGAGCAGCTCCTCGCCGTATGAGAAGCCTATACGCAGTCCGATGGCGCCCCCGCCGATTGTGTCGGGTACCCATCCCACCTTGTTCAGGATTCTGGACGAGGTGATTGGGCTGGAGGACTGTGAAGTGTTTTCATACACACCAGAGATTGATGCGGACCCACATGCGAACGATTTTTCGGATGATGAAGATGATGTGGCGAGTGTCGGGGACGAGACCGAGAGTGGGCCCGACGACGAGTTTGCGACTTTCGAGTTTGATAATTATGACGTGGATGAGGGGATTGGAGGGTCGCCCCCGGGGAGCCAGTACCATTCGCACTTTTCGTCCGGGTCGTTTGCGGCTAGGTCGCCGTCGAAGAAGAAGAAGCTTCCCCCTCCTACGCCGAGAGCTGCGATTCGATACACCCTGCCTAGTGACGAGCTCGAGTATGGTTCCGCGAGTGTGCAATTCAAGAGGCGTGGCGCTTTGCTGTGGTCATCCCATTGGTTCTTCTTCAACCGCAAGCTGAAGAGGGTACTCTTCGTTTCCGTGTGGGCGAGGTCCAAGGGGATTGGGAGGTCATACTATGTGGATGATAGTGACGAGTATGAGATGGATAGCCCTTCGTCACCTGTTTCGGAGAGGTTTTGGGGATGGGAGGGTGCGACTGGTGCTGGAGCGAGAGCTCTAGGGCTTAGTGGAAGGGGCTTCTAGGGTGAGTGGTTTTGCGTCCTTTGTGATGTGAAGGTACTGATGATGCGTTGTAGTTGGACTCTTCATACCAACATATTTAACTCACCTATTTTGTGTGTATGTTTCTTCTTTCCGGGCCCCTTTGGCTTGTACCAGTATTTATGTATGTGTGCTCCAATTCCTCTTGTTTGTTTGTACCCTATCTTCGAATGCCTTGGTTCTATACGAATAGCGCTTCATTAGTATTGGTTGCTTCGACGGATGAAATTATAACAGACGCTTTATGTATGGCTTACCTTTTCTTTTTAGTTCGTTCTTATTCTTCTCCTTATGCTTTGATAGTATGACCTTCAACAGGTATCAGTACTTCCCAAATCAGTTACCTCGGAGTGGTGGCCAGCCAACGTGCGTTCTCAGCACGAAAAAGGCTCTCCAACACACCACCTCTTTCTCTTACAACGTTCGCTGTCTACCCGTAGCTCACTCGGACCGAACAGGTCCTCTTGGTGAGGGGACGTGGGGGTAGGTCGTGGAGAGAAGAGAGAGAGAGGGAAAGAAACAGTGTCATTTGGGAGGGTTCGTTGAAATACAGTGCACCGTGACCTCGACTCGGGGTGACTCAGGACTCAGGGTCGAACTTTACATGCCGTAAATTGTTCGAAGACTACCCTGTCACAGGCTGGGGGGTTCACTGCAAGAGGCTAGGGCATGGGTAGTATAGGCAGACATGGGTTTTGCGATGAAGGAAGGGAGAAAGGAAAGGAAGAAAAGAGGAAATTTTGGCTTTTAGCCGCGACGTAGGCGTCTATCGATCCTTCACACGTGATCGTATCTAGCCGACATCGTGAGCGAACGTGGAGGTCGAGCGCTTGTGATGGGCGCTTCAAACTGGGTGAGTCGTCCTTTTGCCTCGTTGGGGTTTTATCTTCGAGTAAAGCCGGCTTGGATAACAGAGAGGCTTGATGTTTGCTCCATAATGCTCAACCATCTTTCGCTGCAGTGTTCGAGTTGTTTGCCCATCCAAACTGGTGGTGCGTTCGAGTCGGTGACCTCATGTCAAACCTGGATACATGAGGCCCAAGGTGCTGCTCTTTATGGCATAGCTTGGAGGGTCCGCAGACTAACAAAGCTTCTTCCTCTAGGTATTCGGATCCCCCGTTTGGGGGCAATAATCAGTTGACCACAGATTTACCCTGACTTTCCCCGCTCATGCTGCATGCGGGGGGCTGCTCTGGAATCGCGCTTCAATTGCTCAAAGTGGGAAATTGCAGAGAGGACTCATGTACAGCCAAGCCCGACTCTGCAGGCGATGCGAGATATCTCCGTGGGGTCAAATGACCCCTATCTACCCGGCATCTTCCTCTGGCGACCCTGCCTGCAGGTATAAATTCGTTCGAATTCTAGTCCGCACCTCATTCCTACCCAACCCACCACGACTGCTGTCATGGACCCTGAAACCGATAACGCGTCCCAACCGGACTACGATGAAGTCCCCTATTTTGTCAATGTTGAAGAGAACCTCAGGGATCTCACGGAGGAGTATGCGGAGAACGAGGATATGGGCAGAGAGCAGGAAAATGAATATAAGGAGCGGCTGCTTGAGTTGGCAGAAGATGTTGTAACTATCGTGGAGGAGGTGCAGATGGACTTCCCAGAGAAGATGCAGGCTGCTTTGGAGAAGGCTGAAGCAGTTCTGAACAGGGTGATTACCTTTGCGTATCATAACAAGCTCGACCCAGGTGGAAGGGACGGAGAGGACTCGGAGATGTCCGGGTGGGGACACGGGGATGGTATTGGGCTGTTTCATATGATGAAGTCGTTTGCTGAGACGACCGATCGTCCGTTGTTGCAAGCGTCGAGGAAGAAGGGGGAATTTTGTGAGTCTTCTTGCTCCATCGGATCGGTCTACGAGAGCTGACTTCAAGTTTCTAGCTCACGCAATTTTGAATAATGGCCTGGAGATCATGAGGATGATGGGCATCGGTTTGTACAGCATTAACCTCTCTGCGTACTCGCTTGAACTGATCCTGATCTTCGAATAGAAATCCCCAAGGACAGGTTGCCCAAACCGTATACTCCATGGAAGGATACTCTGCGCTTCCACCCCAGCTCTTCTCGCTGCGCTCGCTTTTTGGAAGACTGCCCCCTTGACGGGGGACCTACCGAGGAATCTCCTCGTGCTCTGTCGGTTTATCAGGCCAGAGCCGAAATCTCTATCACCGAATCCAGTTCACCGATAAGTTTCTTTGCCCCTCCCTCTGGTAAATTCCTCTTCTTGCTCAGTCGGAGTGGGTGGAAGATGCGCATACCCACCTTGTCTTACTGGGATACCAATGACCAGCCCGACGACTACTTGGACGGCAGGCCTAGTGCATTGCTGCCCTTCGCGGACATCGCCTCCCATGGAGCTGCGGATGATGAGAGTGGGTTGGTATTTGTGGGTGATTGGGATAGAGTCAAGTCGTACGCGTGGTGGGACACCACCAAGAACGAAGCTCGCGAGAAGGTGTTCCCTGTCCACACTCTCAAGTCAGCTGGACTCTCGGGTGCGATAGGTATCTTCTCCAACGGCCGGGTGGGGAGGGCTGGACCTGGGAAGGTTGGGATCTGGACAATTGCAGACTTGCCCACTCATGGAGCCTCTGGTAAAGACCGGATTGGCGATTCTATTGGGGACAAGGTAGACACCTGGCGTGACGATCCACAGAATATCGAGCGTTCGGCTGGGTCGGAGCCTCATTCGACTATCGCGCTCTCCGACGAAACGTATCAAGTCAGCCAGTGGCATGCGCACCCTTCGACTCTTGGGTCAATGCTCACAGCCTCCAAGTCGGATAAGCCTCATTACAACTATTATTGTCGTGTGATCGACCTCGAGGCTGGTGGCAAATTCGCTGCGAGGTATCTGGGACATGGCGGAGAGGTCAAGGCATTTTCGACGAGCAAGGGAGATGCCAATATCTTCGCAACTGCTTGCGACGATGGGTATTCTCGCCTGTACGACGTGCGTCAACCTTTGCCTGCCATCACTATGGAGTCTGGTCACAATAATGCGCGAGAATGCACTGGCGTCGTTCTTTGCCATCCTGATGGCATCCCATGTATGTTCTTTCCTCTGGGCTCTCTTGAACCACCCTTGGAACTTATATTCCACCCCTTTAGATATGTTTACCAGCGGTAGGGGCGAAGAAGCCATCCGCCTCTGGGACATCCGTGCCAAGGTGCCCATCTATGACCTTGCCACGGGCAACAATGCTGTAGTGAGCATGGTCTGGAATGATGATCGCAACGAACTGTTTGCTGCCACCGAATGGGAGCATTCGGACTACGCTAGGGCGCGCATCCCGATCGACGAACATGGTGACCCCGAAGAAGGTGAAGAATTCCAAGAGAGTCCGAATGAAGTTTCGTACCTGCACAAAGATGGTGTCCGTTATAAGAATACAGACCAGGCTTGGCCGAAGCGGGCGCGTCATAGCGAAACGTATTTCGGGCATGTCTTTGACTCCGGTGAACACAGAATCTGTCAGTATCCCTTTCTATTGCTCGATACTTTTCTCGCAGCGAATGGCTTGCTGACGATTGAATGTTATTTATTTCGCAGATCGATACGCCTTCAAGATGGAACCCGACCGCAGGTTCTTCCCACCCGATGGCGGTGCGACTGCTTGATATACCACGAGGATGGTGATTTACTGCACTCTCGTAGTTTTGACAGTTCTATACAGTCCTATGTAAAGAAACGGATAGCTTTGATCACAAGGACAAATACACATCCAAAACAGACTGACCCTAGTGGCCGCCGATAAGGTTCTGCAAGCATATGGCAAGGTAGCTTATTGGACAGGACGAATGAACGTGTAGGAGCATTGCAGGCACTTCGCGAGTGATGTGGGTGACAGAATCAAAATTTCAAGCCTTGCTGCTCGAAAGTGCTTATTGACTTTCTCAATGGTTTGCTTGCAGCGGGACCTCATCGAATTTCTTGCCAGTCTGCTCGGATGGCGTGAGAAAGTATTTCATCTCCGTAAATAGGAATCTATAGTCGGATGACAGTAGTTCAGGTCGGCGCTGTTTGTAACCTCCATCTAGCCTCATGAACGGATGCAAGCACACCGAACCTCTTGAAAATCGCCTTCTGGCCCGCTCATCTCGTTATCTTAGCCTGGCGGTCTCTCCTTTCGCCCTTGTGATCTAAAAATGACAGGGTTCATTCTCGTGACTGTCGCTTGAGTATATCCTCCGTTGGCCGCTTCTGAAATTTTGAAGTGGAATTTTTGTACCTCATTGCAGCATACGATCCTCTGCGGAAACAACTAGAGATGTATTTGGCTAAGAATAACTACCCGTCACCTTCTTATATGACATTGGTGCCTCTTTCCCGCCCGCTCTCTCAAACACCCTCTCACTGCACTCACTGGCGAAACACGAGACCACCAGATGAACTTTGTTTCTTTGCAAAACAACGGATCCAAGAAGGATATTGATGGTGTTCAGACTGTTGAAACGCACCATTGTACGCCTGCTTCGGCGGATCGACGAAGAGCTGCTTTGGCAGAGCTTGAGAATGCAGAATTTTCGTATGTTCGACCTTGCTGATGCATTCCGCTGATACTTACCTTCTCGTATACAGACGGCACCATGCCAAAATATGTCTTACCGCTGGGATGGGATTTTTTACTGATGCGTAAGTCCGCTGTGGGCGCTCAAGTATACTTGGGTCTCCCGAACACTCACTGAGTGCCCCGCAGATACAACGTTTTTGCGATAAACCTCGCGTCGGTGATGTTGGGGTACGTTTACGGCCAGAGTAGGTTCTACCGTGTCCTTCAATTCTCATGCTACGCGGACTCTCATCGCTTTCCAGACCAGAAGTTGAACAAGAATCAAGACCTGGGGCTCAAGATTGCCGCTCCAGTGGGCATATTCTGCGGACAGCTTTTCTTTGGTTGGTTGGCTGATAGGATTGGTCGACGACGGGCTTGTATGTTCCCTGTTATCCGAGATGGCGTTGACTGGTCTCAACGGGCGTTTCGCAGACGGTATATCGTTGCTCATCATCATCATCTCGACATTCGCCCAAGCTTTGTCGGCGAGCGCTCCTGCTGTTCATATCATCGGTGTTTTGATCGTTTGGCGGTTTTTGGTACGTCGGCGCATGTTTTCAAATCAGACTCTCATAGTGCTATTTACTAGATGGGCATCGGTATTGGGGGTAATTACCCTACCAGTGCTGCTATTCCTGCAGAATTTGCTCCTGCGAGGATAAGAGGTCGGATGATGACAGCTGTTCTCTCAGCTCAAGGTTGGGGGAACCTGAGTACGTGTTTGCTTCTTTGCTCTAGCAGCTATGCTGAATTTACTGTCCAGCTGCGGCTCTCGTGGCTTATATTGTAACTACCGCATACAAGAACTCGATTCTCAACTCGTCGTCCGTGACGGACCTTCGCGCAGTTGACTATATGTGGCGCATCCTCATCGGGTTTGGATGCGTCCCTGCGGTAATTGCGCTTTACCAACAAATCTTTACCATTCCAGAGACTCCACGGTTTACTGTGGATGTTGCCAGGGATGTTGGTCAGGCCGAGGGGGATGTTGGGTTTGTCAAGACGGGGAAGAAAGCCAGGATCGATCCTGATGCTCCCATCCAGCGCGTAGATATGACGAAAGCTAGCTGGGATGATTTTGTCAGGTATCTCGGACGAGGGAGAAACTTGAGGAATCTCCTAGCTACGTCGTATTCGTGGTTCGCTTTTCAGGTGAGCTGTTTCTTACTCCTGGATGCGGGTCTTGTTTACTATTTCGTGATAGCTGGCGTTCTACGGTCTTGGCCTCAACTCTCCCGTAGTTCTCGCTGGCTTCGGTTTCACCATTTCTAAACCGGGTGTAACAGACGATGTACCAGCAGTTTACGAGATCCTCAAGAACCTCAGCATCGGGAACATCATCATATGCGCTGCGGGCCTCATACCAGGGTACGGCGCCACCTTTTTGTGGATTGAGAGGCTCGGCCGGAGAGCTATACAGCTCAAGGGCTTCGTTTTACTTGGAGCTATTTTCTTAACTCTAGGCAAGTCTATGTTTCACGTTCAGGATTCCTAGCAGACTTATAATTTGTCACGATTGAAGGATGGGGCTACGACAAACTTACAGCCACACCTGGGGCCACGAAAGCGTTTGTCGTGCTCTGCTGCTTTGCCAATTTCTTCCAGAACTTTGGGCCGAACACGATCACGTTTATCGTGCCTGCAGAGGTGTTTCCGACGAGGTATAGAGCGACTGCACATGGGATTGCGGGGGCTGCTGGGAGACTTGGGGCGATTATCGCTCAGGCAGGGTTTGGACAGCTTAAGGATCGAGGAGGACTGAATCATGGTGTAAAAGGGTTGTAAGTGCTCTTTCAGGTTAAGCAAAGTTGGCGCTGACGGTATTCAGGATGGAGATATTTGGGTTTATCATGCTCACGGGTGCGATTTCGACTTGGTTTATTCCTGAAACGAAGGGCAAGAGGCTCGAAGAGCTGTGTGGGGAGGAAGATGCCTCCGAGAAGGAGGTCTAAGCTGTCTTTATCTGCGCAATCGGATTGACATTTCTGGGGAGCACGCTTATAATACATGTATATTAAAGACCAAGAGAGATAATTCTGAAAAACCCAAGAGACTTTCACCACCGCCCAACACCCCAGGCGTTATACGCCACACCTCTAACATTCCAGGAGCTTTCCTTGGGTTGAACATTTCCCTGCTCATCGGTAGCTCTGCTATACACTGTTCCAGTCGCAGGTATCTCAAGAGACTCGGTAGCCGAGATAGGACAACCAGTCATTAATTCAATCTCCCATAGAGTCCAGCTCCATTTACCCTCTTGATAAGAGATGTAAGCGGGTTGCCAGCTCTTTCCTTGGTCGATGGTAACGTCGACGCTTGCGACGTTGCCGGTGCTTCCGGGGGTGCTGTATCCTTTGACGACGAGCACGGAAAGTCGAGGGTTAACTTGGGCGTAGTGCACAGATGCAATGACGGAATTGAGAGGGAGGGAGGTCATGGAGGGGTATTTGGACCATTCGTCTTGTGCTTTGTCCTTTGTGTCGATCTGTATCGAGTTTTGAGACTTGTTCTAATAAGAAGGAAGGGGAGATACCAACCTCGGGTGGGAGAATCTTGTAGTCTCGCTGTTGATAAAAGTTGGGGGATTCGTGGGAGCAGATGATGATCGTGTCGAGCCATTTGACCCAGCGGGCACCGAGGTAGCCTGGGACGACTACCCTGAGAGGGCCGCCATGATCAGGGCTCAATACTTCATCGTTCATCTATGTATATTGAGATCCGGCACAACTCAAGCTGGACGCATGGTGGTAGCGTACCTCGAGAGCGATCAAGACATCGGCAGCTTCGTCAAGGGCCCGCTCTAGGGGAATCGACGCTCCATAGTATGTGTCGTCCTCGCAGAGGGTTGCATAGGAGGAAAAGCAGACGTGGAGTGGGGTGTTGTTATCAGGCTGGTCCTGGATGCCGCAGTGTAAGAGGAGGTCGCGCAGGGAGATACCGCCCCATTTGCAGTTGGCGATGACACCGTCTTTCCAGGGGACACCGTTGACTTTCTTGAGTGCTCCCATTTCGTTTCGTCTGATACCTGCACACTGAGTGCTTGTTAGTTCCGGGGCGATAAGGAGAAAAGTGACAATATACTTGTAGGGCAGCGATGACTTGTTTGGTTGCAAAGGTAGCCTTGAGCTCTGTAACGCTGAGCTTGACCTCCTGTTTGACAAGCCCACTAATAGAGAGCATGTATGTGTCCTCGTCGAACTCTCGGACCGGACCATGATTTCTGCAGTAGACGAGGTCCTCAGGGGTGAGTGGGAACTCGATGAGGGATGCAGCGGTAGGCTCTGCATTAAAAGGTTCCTTTGCTTGAATGTTGAGCAAATTCGAGTGGACAGGCTCGCAAGAGTAATCCATGGTGGTGGGGGCTAAGCGAAGTGGTGGTGGTGTGTGAGCCTCACCTGATCTCCACCTGTATACTTATGCATCGGCTCTTCCTCGAGGCCGGGGACAGATTTTGGGTTGTCCTGAGACGGGGATGTTTTTGAAGTGTCCATGGTACACGATAGATGGTGGTTAAGAATGAAACAAAATTAACTTGGACATTTACAGTGGGAGTCGATGTCGCCATCGTCCTTGGATTCACGTGATGAATAGTGCCCTCTAGTGAAATTGGAGAATTATAACTGGTTTGTACAGGAATGTCAACAAATATAATCTCTCTAAGGATCCAGGGAAGCGGGGAAGGTGCCAGCCTCGCGCTGTTCGTCCCACTTGCCAATCTGTGGAAGAGTTAGCCGGCCAGCGCGCGCAGGGACGACCGTGTCGGACTCACCCATTCGTCTGGAAAGAAAAAAGGAGGTAAGTCGGGCGGTATGGCGGACAGGGACAGGAAAACGCACTGGGGCAAAGCGAGTTGTACGCCCTCTTGAACTGCTTGCATGGAGCGTAGTCGTCGCCCTTGGCACTGACGCACTTGAAGTAGTCGGTGTAGTTTTGGAAGCTTTCGGTCGGGTCAGAACATTGACGCACGGAAAAGAGTCGAGTGGACGCACCAGTTCCTGGTCTGGTTCTGGTTGGGGAAACGAGCTGGGCAAGAGTCAGTGCCAGAAAACGCGGTGTCCCGAGCACGACGCACCGTCAAACCCAACGGTCTGCAAAACGTATTTGCTGCGTCGAGAGTCAGCACATTTCTCTGTGGCTCACCAGAACACAGCCCACGCACCTGGTAGCCTCAGCAGAGTCCGACATATTTGAGTGGGCAAAAGGGTGGAAGAGGGATGAGGGATGAGTGCAACGTCGGGTTTTGGCGGAAACTCGCCCTCCTTTTCTTACGTAATCGGCCTTTATCACCAGCCTCGAGCTGTCTGGCCACATTCAAGCCCCTACCATGGACGCTCTCAAAGCTGAAATCGCTGCAAAACGCAAAGTCCTCGATGAAGACCCCACACTCTCCTCAGGCCGCCCGAACAAGTACATGCGGCGAGGAGATCTCGAGAGGTTGAGGGAGGAGCAGGAACGGAAGGCTCTCGAGGAGAAACGCAAGCTGGAGGAAGAGGCAAAGAGGAAGGAGGCAGAGGCCAGAGCTGCTGAACAGCAGGCCAGGAGAGAGGCTGCTTCCTTGAAATCTAAAGTAAGTGATGAAACCTTTCGAGGTTTGGTTTGAAGGAACTGACATGTGGATGGAGAACAGTCGGCTTCAGCGTCAGAGTCTCCTGCGCCAATAGGCTCTGAGCTCGAAGATGCTCCCAAAGAGTCGCAATTCAACATCTCAAACGAAGAGACTATCCGGAGGCTTCGGTCCAAAGGTCAACCCATCCGCCTCTTTGGCGAATCAGACAAGGACCGCAGACTCCGCTTGCGTGCTCTCGAACTCATCGAGGAAAAGGACCATGAACGCCTCGGCGGCCAAAACGACTTTAAGAAGGCGTTGGAGGACGTGGAGAACTCTGAACGCCAGATGCACAGCAAAGGCTCCAAGAAGATGAAGGAGGCAACCACTATGGATAGTGTGTTGGATTTGGACCTTGTCAAGACCGACCCGGATAAGCTGTATCCTATCATCTATTATGCGCTCAAGAGGATCCTGAAGGAGTGGGGAGAGAGCATGGATGACCGGCCTAGTGCGTTTTGAATATCAGGTTTTCGTCCAGGTCCGCTGACATGAAACAGTCGAGGTCAAGCAGAGTCGGTCAGGAAAGACAGCTGCGGCGACGCAAGTACAGTCTGCAGAGTACCTCAAACCGCTGTTCAAACAGCTCCGGTCAAGAGTGCGTATCACACTACCCTGGAGCGTAGCATTACTGACGATGGTCCAGTCCCTCCCCAGTGACATGCTCGCCCGTATTGCTGAAATCGTGCACCACATGCAGAAGCGGCAATACCAACGAGCTAACGATTCGTATCTGCGGTTGTCTATTGGAAACGCCCCATGGCCTATTGGTGTTACCATGGTTGGGTGTGTTGCATCTCATCATATTGTGTTACCTTATTGCTGACAATTGTTTATAGTATTCACGAACGCTCTGCCCGCGAAAAGATTTCGGCAGACCAAGTCGCTCACGTATTGAACGACGAAGTGAGTCGGAAGTATATTCAAAGTTTGAAACGGTGTGTTGCCCCCTGGCCTAACCTGTTTCCCTTTACTCACTCGTTCGAGCAGGCTTATCACGTTTTCGCAAACAAAGTACCCACCTGCGGATATCTCGCAGCTTATGGGTTAACCAGTTGTTTTCCAGTGTATCATCGACTGCCTGTAATATATCTATGTTCTAATCGCTCTACCGCAAGTTCTTCTTAGACTTCTTCTGACCCTTTTCGACAGGCACAGCAGACGCATGCCCTTTGTCGCGTACATGAGCGAACAGTTTGGTCTTGGTGGTGAACGTGGCTTGGCAGACGTTGCATTCCAGTTCTTGGGGTGTGGACGCTTTGTCTTTCCGACGAGAAGGTTTACTTGTGGGTTCCGGTGTGCCACCGTCTTCTGTGCCATCTCCTGCTGGAGTTGGAGTTTGGGGTGCAGGGGAAGGTGAAGGCGCTTGGCTATGCAAGTCTTCCAGTTTAGCTCTGCGCAGGGCTTTTCGCGCTGTTTTGCTTAGAGGCATGCCGTCGGTTTCTTCAATGTCGTCAATTTCTGCTGGTGTGGTCGATGTTTGCTTGCGTGACTTTGATTTAGCACCTTTCCTTTTCCCAGGTAATGCCTCTTCAGGAGCTGGAGAGAGAGATGGGGAGGCAGGCACTTCGGGTGCTTGGGCTGGAGTGTCGTTGCCATTGGTGGCCTTCAAGGGCGCATCTTGTTGTCGGGCGGATTGCGCGTCTTCACGTTCTATTTCCTTTAGGAACTGGTCAAAGGCTTTCCGATGTTTCTTGCTCCGTTCGTGACTATCCCAAGCAGCTTGGCTTTGGAAGGATTTACCGCAAGCGATGCAGTCCCAGGGATTTTCACCTTCTGTCAATTCCTCCTCCTCTCCGTCGTCGCCGTCGACTTCAGCCTGCGGTGGCGATTCGGACTCAAGATCTTCATCCTCATCAACTGCTTCTTCGTCAGCAGGCTCCTCTTGTAAATCAAACTCTTCATCATCCTGCTCCATCTCCTTTCTCAGCTTCTCGATTGCCTTCAAATGCTTCTTGCTCCGTTCATGACTATCCCAAGCCGCCTCGCTCCGGAAGGATTTTCCACATGCGACGCATTCCCATTCTTCGTCGCGATCACCGCCTTCGGCGATCCCCCATTCTAGATCGGCGTGGTGGTGTTGTTTGCTTGGATCGATTTTCTGCCAGTCTTGTTCAACGTAGCTGTCGGCTGCTGCAGAAGAACGGGCTTTAGCGTCAGCGAGCTTTGCCTTTGACTGGGCTTCGTTTTGTGTGGCGATTTCGGAGAGCTCGCGTTGGTGTTTCTGGAAGCGCGGGTCGCGTTTGCGGAGGAATTTTGCCAGTGACTATGTGAGGTTGTGATTAGTGAGAATGAGAAGAGAGTAGAGAAACAGCGTACTCTGACGGTGTCGTTATATTCTCGACGAGCGTCGTCCCGGACCTTCTTATTGTCTTTCTCCATTAACCTGTTCGTAGTAAGAAATGTACTAGAACCGTAAAGGAGAGAAGATGCACCTTCGGACTCTGCGGTCAGGAGCATCGGATAACTTCCACTGCTCGACCCATGTAAAGTCTTTCTCGGTCCCGAAATTGGTCCAGACGGTGTAGAACTCTCGCGCAGCACCATCCGCATCGGTTCTCTTCTTCATTTCGCTCGACCAAGGCCATGTAGAGTATCCGAATGAAGGGTATTTTATGCTGTTATCGAGCATGTTCTCCTCGGAGGCCAGCCTCTCGAATAGGTTGCGGTAGATGGTAAAGAAACTCTGGTATCAATATTCAAGAGTCAGAATGGGCCAATGGACGGTCGGACAGAAAGAACGCACATCAGTCGAGTCATCATATCCCTTCCAGATCGTAGCGTCGAAGAAGCGAGCCAAGTGGCGAGGGGTAAGCCCTCGATCTCGAGTTCGAGGAGGTGGTTTTCCAGAACGGATGTCCTCGAATACTGCTTCTCCGTCGGCTTCAGGAACGAGAGATGTCTTATGAGAATCGTACCAGGCGCGTTCCTAGAGCTAGCTGTTCAGATGTGGATGGGAAAATGGAAGCGGGTGGTATATTACTTGTTCGTCGCTTAGAACCTGGGATTTATAGGTTAAGAAAGGGGTTGGCTGACCTTGTAGGCTTTAGAATCGGGCTGCTGCTCACCTCATAGGCCTGCTGTATCACAGCAAATTTTTGGGTAGCCTCTTCGACGTTGCCGTGGTTCTTGTCCGGGTGGTGGATGAGAGCCAGTCGACGGAACGAACGCTTGATTTAATTGATTTGATTGAATTGAATGAGGCTTGCGCACCTTGATCTCGTCTTGAGAGGCATCTTCTGCGACCTCCAAGATCCTGTAGTAGTCTACAATGGCTTCCCCACCTTGCTCGGCATCTGGGTCGCCTCTGTGGGCAGATCCTTGGGCGCCCATGAGGGCAGAGGAAGAGGAGGAGACGGATTATGTCAGCTGAATTTGGCGCTCGGCTGCTTTCCGCTGGACACGGTCTTTTCCTCAACGTCATCGCACAACCTTGTCCTCGTCAGAAATGTTTGGTTTTGGTTCTAGCTCTTCCTCTTCGTCTGCCTCTTCATCGTCCTCCTCGTCCACACCAGGGCTGGGTGCGTAGTCAAATCTGTACGACGGAGGACCTTCAAGGCTGATGTCGGAGAACAGACACTATGGAGGGCAGGAAGCAGGCCGTGATGCAGCACATCCGGAATGAGACTGCACTCTCGAATGCTCAAGAACTCATGAATGTACGCGCGACTCTCTTCCTGAAGTTACTTGGAGCTATGGTCTGACGTGGTCGCTTGTAGGCTTCCACCGAGAGGTGCTTCAAGAGCTGTGTCGTGAACCCTGGCGCATCGTTGTCTTCGACTGAACAGGTGAGTCTTTGCTGTTCGTTCTTTTCAGATGCTGGATTAACCCTTGTTGTAGACATGCTTGTCCGGCTGTTTCGACAAATACCTAGAGGCCTGTACGTTTCCCGAATAACCATTGCCACCGCCCAACCCACTGATGCACCTTCTTCCCCTCCAGTTACGGTCGTCAGTAGGGCCTATGGATCTCGTGTGCGAAGCGAGTTGGGCCCCAACGAGACTTCCTTCTAATGGGTCCGAAGGAAATAGCTTCCTCCACCTGCCTCGTAGACGCTCTCACTCATTCAATTCATTGCCACTTCAGCTTGGCGTTTCAGAGCACTTTAGACCAAAAAAACAGTTGTGTATTTTGATTAATATATACATAGTACTGTATTGAATGACCAGGCGTCGCAGGACCATCTTTTCCTGTCTGTCCAGGCAGTCTGGAAGAAAGTCGGTCTGTAACGTGCGAACAGAATGCAAGATGTCGTCGAAATGCAGAATGCGAATGCGAATGATGAGGGCAGGTAGGGTAAGCGCAAGAGAAATCAAGATATGCGAGGATGAGAACAAGATGCAATGCAAGTTGAATGCAAGATAGGTGGTAATAGTGCGTCAATGCCAAGTAGAGAATGCCGATGATTGCAAGAAGGCTGGAAGTGGATGCAAGAGATAGCTGAGTAGGTAAACATGTAGTACGGCAGGTAAACGTGAATGCGATGGACCAGAGAAAAATGCAGGATGCGCCAACGTGAATAGGCAGATAGAACAGATACGATTAGTGGCCACCAACTAGGCCAAGGATAGGGTAGGAGCAAAGGCAGGAGGGATTAACACAGGTGAGTAAGATATGGGCAAATAAGAGAAGGATTCGACCTTCTAGAGGTGCTGTTGGTGCTGGTGCCGGTGCTGATTCCGCTCCTGCTCCCACTGTTGCAGATCCGCAATCCAGTCTCCCTGAAGACGGCGCGTGGACGCTGAAAACGGGATTGGGGCAATTAGGGTAGGTTGATGGTGCGGCTGTTGCTGTTGCGGAAGCTGATGGTGCTGGACCGGTTGTTGAAGGTACTGGAAAAGATCTGGATTCAATCCTGGATCCATAGAGGCTGTAGCAGTAGTCGCTACCGGAGCCTCCGGGTAGAAAGAAGACATCCGAGCAGTTGCTGTCAAACCAGAAGGAATGGCCGATGAGTCAAAGTCGGGTCGATTAAAAGATGCTGGTGGTAATAGTGTAGAAGAAGTGTTCGAGGATGGCACAAAATTAGCTGAGGTTGAGGTATTGGTTGAGAAATAATAACTTGAAGTGTCTTGACCCAGTGATCCGGCAGCAAGTTCGTTGTACTGCGGCTGGGTAAACAAAGTTGAGGGTAGTGTAGAGGACCTAGTAGAGCGCTGTGGGGAGTGTGTCGAGTTTGAGCAACCCGTGGCAAGCCCATAATCGAGGGTGTAATAGCGTGTAGTGACAGGGATCTGTGCGTACGAATTCGAGAAGGAAACGCCGGTTTGAGGGGACGGTTCCGGGAATGCTACTGCTGCATTGACTGCGAAGGCTTGATCAGTCATACAGCCATTCGTTGGCTCGAGCCCAGAGGTGGGAGGAGGGGGGGTATGGTGCTGGTAATTGGGAATAGCCATAGAAGGATCCTGATGTAACCCAGCAATCGGAGGAACGATCGGAGGCAAGGTCAACACGAACGAGGACTCGAATGCTTCAGTGACTGGAGAGCCGTCGAGGTCAATGTATTGGGGGGTCGTTGCCTGCGGTGAAGGTTGATCCCCTCCAGACGCTGTCGGGGAGGGTTGATCCTCTGACGAAGAGGGAGAGGGGTGGTCGCTGAAGGCCCCAGAATCGGCAAACCGGGAACGGTAATAATATCCCATCGGCCCTGGACAACTCGACTGCGTTGAAGCTTCCTGTGAGTAGGGTTCGAAAACCTCAGCAGGGAGGAGTCTTTTCCTGATCTCCAATGGGCTGATGGAACCTTGCGGGGTTGGGCAGGAGTATTCGGACGCAGACGAGGGTGACTGATGCCAACTCATCGGCCTTCTTCGTAAATTCGCCTTCCTGTCCAAGGACGCTAGCCTGGGCTGCAGCTTTTCCAAGAAACGATGCAAAGCGATGGCTGGGCCCCGGATCGTGTGCCGGAGACAGTATGTGCCCTGTCCGTCCTCGGTCCAGTCGAGAGATTCCTGCCATGCCCTATTCGTGACCAGCGTGCCTGGATCCACTACCTTCGCCTCGAAAAAAAATAGGGGTGGTTGCGAAAGAATGAAGGAAATTTCAATGGTGCCCGCCGCCGTGCCTGATGTGTCGTCGAGCTCCGTGTGCATGATGATGTGGAATGGTATTATCATTTTATAGCTCCTCCCACCCTTGTGGACAAACCAAGTCAGGCATTGCCGCGAGTCAGAGACGTAAGCGACTAGACTGTGTTCTTCCTCGGAGCGCAGTCGCTTCCATGTTCCAATCGTCAAAGTATCGCATGGGATAATGTCAACGGCTAATAGTAAATAGATTAGAAGCAGAATTTTACACGAAGGCCGAGACAAAGACTTACGCAAGTCTTCGTTTATGAGGGCATTGAGCTCACTATCGAAGCCTGGTGTGAGTTCGGGTGGGGTGTTTGGCAATGATTCAGGTTCAGTGATTGGCTGGGGAGGAGGGGGAGAGATCGACAAAGAGAGTCTTTGCCTCCGCTGTCGCGGCCTAGGCGGTATGCCTTGACGATTCTTCTCCTTCGCACGACTGTCGACAACGAGGTCAGATAACGACTCGATCAAGCAAAGAAAATTAGGCTCTTTGTCAAGCAACTCACCGATTCTGGAACCAGATTTGCAGTTGCCGTTCTTGCATACCCAGAGCAATGCTGATTTCCTTTCTTCGTTCGACGGGAGGGCAAGCATCGAGGACGAAAAGCTTCTCCAATTGAGCCAGTTGCTTCGGATTGACTCTTCCACGCTTCTTCGTTTTGCCTCCCGCCACTGAGTCAGTAGGGGAGGATGCCACGCTGTTTGGCACCGAAACTGACTGCTGGTTCTTCTCTTCGGGCAAATTCAAATCGAGCTTTGGTTGGTTCTCTGTGCGAGTAGCACCCTGCTGGAAATCCATGGATCGACGAGCAACTCTGGACGGCAAAAGAGGTATGCGATATGGCAAAGGTGGAGCCATCGATGAATCGGCCTGTGAAGAGCCGCCGGGGGGCGTCCGGGGGGCGGAGGATGGAAGTCTCGGTAGGTCCATGAGGGAGATTAGGGATACAGGTAGAGTAGGGTTATAACGCGTTCAAACACGAGCCCATTAGCTGGAGGCTAGAAGTAGGGTGCAACTGGCGTAGCACAGCGCAGACAAGTCCTACATCGGATGATATATTTGTTCAGTTTCTATGACGCAAGTGGACGGACAACCAACCTGGAATTACAACAGATATGCACGGCTCTGCCTGCGGGGTGGAGCGAGGACGGGAGAGAGATTAGAGAGGCGGTACTATTGGGTAGGCCGTAGGTGCGCAAGCCTCTGCGTTGTCGTTGGTGACGAAGAGGTGGGTGAGAGGGCGTGACGAGGCGGACCCGCCATTATGTCTTTTGCTCCCTGCGTTTATACGCTAAGCCAAGAATGGGAAAATGCAATCGGGCTTCTGCACAACAAAATGATGAGATATCAAGGAACCAGGAATGGATGTCGTGAGGCTCGCAATCTTGGTTGCTTGGACAAACAGAGTGAAACTTTCGATAAGGACCCGCCTGTCCAACTAGGCCCCGTTGAATGAACGAGGCATGCAAGACACGCTCTAAAACTTTGAAGATTCTTTGAGCGATTTTGAGCTGGACCACTGGGTGACTCGATGTCACATTTGGAACTGGACGAACGGGGTAGGTTTTGCTTTGTCCGTCTACGCGGCGCTGTGAAGCTCCGTATTCGCACAATCGGGCCGACCTATCATACGAAACCAGGGACGGCGGTGACGGCGGCGGCGTCGTTGTTGGCGCTGTCCGCACAACTCCACAAGCAGCCCTCCAGTGAATTCGTGCGGCCGTGTGCGTACGGGTGAACGGTGAGATTTAGAATCTCTGATTACTGAATCTGTATTCGAAGAAACGTTCCTTCGAGCCTCTTTGAGCCTACCATTCCGTTGGAATTTCAACATAACGTCACTGTTCGGGGTCAGAGCCGCAGCGCCAGGGTTTCCCGTTGCCGTGTTAGGTGACCTTGGGTGACGAGAGTGAAGGGGTGAGGTGAGATCGACCGTAGTTGATCGGGGCCCACATGCCATTTGAATTTCGCGTCGCTTGCAAGGTTCGAGACCGTCTTGAGACAAAGCAGAGAAAACCACGAATAATTCACAAGACTTGAGACGACAGAACGCAAAAAAACAGCAGAGACGGCGCACCTGGTGACATGGCCGCATACCCCGACACGATACTGACACCGCGGTGTTCTCCAAGAGCGACAGGGTTGTTTATCCGTGCCGTAACAATGGGGCAGCGAATTGAATGCAAAAAGGGCCCTGGAGACCGTACGTGTGCATAGCGTCGAGGATGGAGCGGAGCCGTCGAAACCGGATACGTACGCAAATTGGCAATTGAAAAGACGGTGCAGCCCAAGGCATAATGGGGATGAGCGGCATTTGAGCTTGAGACCCAGAGACGAGGTAAGGCCGAACTGCAAATTACCCATTTGTACAACAATACGCTTGATTTTCATTGAGAGGCATAAATAAGCGGCACACGAGGAAAATAGATTACCGTGAAGCATAAAGGCAGAATACAAACAAAAGACCGGGACATACCTGCCTGACTGTAATTAAAGCAGTGATGAATCATCGCTATACTTACGCGCAGGCAGAGGAAAAGGTAAGGAGGAAAGGAAGATACCCCGAATAAATTATCCCGATGATGACGTCCTTGGCAAGACCTACCCAACCTTGCAGACTCTGCTGGCGGTGACCTCGTTGTCGGGACGGATGGGTGAAAGCAAAAACCCAAAACGAGAAGTGGAAAGCTGGAAAGGTATACCGCAACCTAACCTTTACCAGCAAACGTTGCTTTGATCTAGTATCGAGGCCTTTTGGAGTCCCTATCGTCGTATCCACCCATGTTTTCACGTTTGAGGTCTTGTCTCGGTCCACCATACCCACCGTGCATTCCTCCTGGTGGTCCTGCATGTCCTGGTGGAGGCCCACCGAAACCGTTGGGTGGACCGTCGAAACCACCATTGCCGTGATATCCAATACCTCCACCGCGAGGTGGTCCGCTGTTGTTCTTTCGGTCAGTCTTGATGATCTCAAATATCAGAGGTTGAGCATACCGGAAACCTCCGCCTCCTCCTCCAAAGTCATCGCGTCCGCCACGGAAACCTCCTGGGCCGCCACGATCGCCTCCGCCATGACCTCTGAAACCACCGCGATCGCCTCTATCGCCAAACCCGCCACCACCTCGGTCGCCGAAGCCGCCCCCTCTGTCATTGAACCCGCCTCGGTCGCCAAAGCCGCCTCCTCTGTCGTTGAAGCCGCCGCGTCCGCCAAAGTTTCCTCCTCTACCTCCACCACCTCGGAATCCTCCACCGCGTCCTCCACCGAACCCGCCGCGGAATCCACCTCTTGCTGCTGGGGGTGGACCGACTGGTTCGACACGTTTGGGTCGGCCACCGAGGCCTCCGCCCAATCGACGAGGTTTCCAGCCGCGCACGGTGCGACCACGTTCAACGTCGACTAGGATTCTCTTACCCATGATGTGTAGGCCGTCAGATTCCTTGTAAGCGGCTATAAAAAGAAGAATGTCAAAGTGTTAATTGGGAACGAGGATCGTTGTTAGACAGAGTAATGAAGAGAAAGGTTTACCTTTCATATCTCGTTCTCGCTCGTAGACGATGAAAGCATAGCCTCGACTGCGGCCTTTCTTGTCACGAACTATCCTTACGCGTTCGATAGTTCCGTAACCTTCGAACTCGCGCCGCAGGTCAGTTTCTGTTGCGCTTTTATGCTGCGGAGGGAACGAGTCAGCCAGTAGCATCTACAAGCACGGGGAATAGAGGACATACAAGACGAGAGATGAAAAGTGTTTTATAGGGATCTCCAACGGCTTCGGGGTCGTCTGAAGGTTTGTCTGTAGGCAGATATATCGTTGGTCAGACACACAGGTGTATTCATGATCAGAAAAAAAGGGGATGAAGCTCACAAGATTCTTTGGCGCTCTTAAAGTCGTCCGCTTTCCGAGCCTTCCTCTGCTCTCTGCGCAGTTGTCGCTTCACCTCTTCTGCGAGGGTGTAGACTGGCTCTTCTCCCTCCTCCATTCCGTCGTCGTTGTTGACGGCGTTGAAAAGGTTGTCGGTGGTTTCCTCCTTCAACCGCTGGAGAATATCAGCAACACCTGTTACATTTTTGTTGCGAACACGGTCGATGTCCCTATCTACGGGGCGAGTATAAGGAAGAGGGGGACGAGGGGCGAATAGTTTGAGGAGATTGGGGGGCAGCAAGTGGGTGCCGGGCATGGTTGGCTTGCCAGATGACGGGAGGGAGCAAGGAGTGAAATTCAAACTCCGACGGAATACAGGCCTGTTTCCTCCCATCGTGAGTCGTCGCGAAATTTCTACGACTTGGTTTGTATTCATCCATGGACAGATGCAGAGGATTCTGCTGAGTAGGCGCTGTCTGGCCATACCTGCTGTTCGACGTCTGTCGACGACCCCAACCGCCCTCTCCAACGCCTTCTTCCTCCACAACACCCAATGGCTTCCTCCGGGCTACGAGAACACAAAATTCAAACCGTTCAGGGATGTCAACCATCCTGCCTTGGCCACCCCGACCCCACCCTTGAAGATGTTCAAGCAGGTCGACGTGCTGACCCCCAAGAAGCTGCTCAAAGTCTACGCACAGCTCTCCAAAGCCCGGCTCACCGTCCTTGTCATGCTCACCTCCATGACCGCCGTCGCCCTCTCCCCGCTACCCACCACAGTCCCCATCCTGCTCTCTACAGCGTTTGGCACGGCGCTGTGCTCTACCTCTGCCAACTCGCTTAACCAAATCCAAGAAATGCCATTCGACGCCCAGATGACCCGAACCCGATCCAGGCCTCTGGTTCGGAGAGCCATCACTCCCCTACACGCCTCCGCGTTTGCCCTAGCTACAGGTGTCGCTGGACCGGCTTTGCTGTGGTACATGGTCAACCCCGCGACTGCCATGCTGGGCGCAGGGAACATCGTCCTGTACGCAGGAGTGTACACATGGATGAAGCGGAAGAGCATATACAATACATGGGTCGGCTCGGTGGTGGGTGCTATCCCTCCGCTGATGGGATGGACGGCCTGTGGAGGGCATATTCTACCTTCGGCGGATTACCCAATTCATACCTTCCTCCCGTCGTTCCTTGCGACAAACCCCCTCCCCATGGATGTTTCGCTTGTCGATAACCCGCTTTCACCCTTTGCGCTGTTTATGCTGCTATATAGCTGGCAGTTCCCTCATTTCAATGCCCTTGCGTACCTGGTGCGCGACTCGTATGCGCAGGCGGGGTATACGATGCTGTCGGTGCTGGATACGACCAAGAATGCCTTGGTCTCTGTGCGGCATGCGGCGCTGCTTGTGCCCATTTGCTCAGTGTTGGTCCCGCTCTCGGGGCTTACCACCTGGGCTTTTGCACTTACGAGCCTGGTTCCGAACCTCGTGTGTGTACGTGCTGCATGGCGGTTCTACAAACATGGGGGAGAGAAGAACGCTCGTTCAGTGTTCCAGCACAGTTTGTGGTACCTACCGGTCATGATGGGTCTCATGATGTTCCATAAACAGGGTATGGACTGGTTGAAGTGGTTAGGACTGGCCCCGGATGAAGAGGAAGAGGATGGAGCCAAAGAGGGTGTTGTCGTTGTGTCCCAGTAGCTATCGTTTATCCTTTGCAATATAATAGATTGAAAGAAAGAGAACATATCCTCGCTATGAAGAATCTTTGGCCTTTGCAGCCTTTCTCGCCTCTCTCCTCTTCTTAAGTGCCTCCATCCTCGCCTTCATCGTTGCCACTCGCAAATCCGCGTCCTCTTGCAACCGCTCCTCCTCTAACAGCCTGTCCATGATCAGTTCCCTCTCTTCCTGCTCCTTTCTAGCGCGTTTCTGTTCTTCCGTCTCCTCTTCAGTGATGGTAGGGCCCCCTTCGTCTTGTATAGCGCCCCCAAGACCCCCGCTGATCTGCATCTCCTTGTCGGTGAATAGTTGCTCTTCGCTAGCTACAGTCGCACGAGCGAACGCTTCCGCTTTGTCGACGGAGGCGCTTGCGGATTGGATTTGGACGAGTTCGCGTTGGAATCGTTCGTATTCGTCATCGACTGCTGACTTGGTCGCCGCTGCTGTTGGTAATGGTGGTGGGTTGGATCCAGAGGCGGCGGGATCGACAGCCATATCGTCATCTGCGTCCTCGTCATCGTCGTCGTTGGAGGGCAAGCTCCGTGTAGGGTCCGAGAAGAAATCCGCTGGGAATCCGGACGATGTCGAGGGTGGTGTCCTGCGCGGTTTCTTTGATTCTCCATCGTTGTTCGATATTGACGCTTTCCGTTTCCCCGATGCGCCTCCTGCTAGTGGTGCGTCGTCATTCAAACTAGCGTTGGCTGTTGCCCTTTCCAACTCCTCTTGCTGCCTAGCCCTTGCTTGCGCTACCGCCGTCCGGTGGGCTTTACTCCCCAGATG
The DNA here is from genome assembly GCA_027579765.1 of Candolleomyces efflorescens. Taxonomy (NCBI): domain Eukaryota; kingdom Fungi; phylum Basidiomycota; class Agaricomycetes; order Agaricales; family Psathyrellaceae; genus Candolleomyces; species Candolleomyces efflorescens. Next base: position 101,060 of record JAMZDL010000100.1, read on the forward strand.
ACCCTCCCAAGCCGACGCATGCTTGATGATGAGCCCACATATTGAGCATTTGAGTTGGTTGGAGGGTGTATAGGTTGCATATGGATGAGAGATACGCGTTTCTTGCCGTTTGGCTTTTAGTAGACTGCGTGCGTCGGACATGGTGGATGAAGAGAGGCGCGTGAGCGCAAGCCACAGCGCGATCAAAAATAGACTTGACCTCGTTGAAATGTTCATGTCGTCGTGTATTAGGGTGGAAAGGCATAAACATTATAAAAATAGGATCATAATCTCTACTGCTCTAATCTCTAGACATAATCAAAGCTCAAGTCCCTCCCCCATTTAGGACTTGTCCTTGAAGATCTTTTGGATGGCAGCGGTGGAGTACGACTTGGGTCGCTCGAGAGCTGGAAAAATCAGTTAGCAACAAATTCAGGGTTTCGCGACATGAACACGTACGAGCACCAAGGGCACGGTCCCAGATGAGCTGAGCGGCAACACCGAATGCACGGGAAACACCAAAGAGGACAGTGTAGAATTGCATCTGGTCAAGGCCGTAGTGGGTGAGGAGGACACCAGAGTGGGCATCGACGTTGGGCCAGGGGTTCTTGGCCTTGCCAGCCTCGAGGAGGATGTCAGGAACAAGGTTGTAGATCTGGCCGACGAGCTTGAACATCTTGTCATCAGGCAAGTGCTTCAAGGCGAATTCACGCTGAGCAGTGTAGCGAGGATCGGTCTTGCGGAGGACGGCGTGACCGTAACCGGGAACAACCTGGCCAGCCTTCAAGGTGCTCCAGATGTACTCCTTGACAGCCTCGTCGGTGGCGTCTTCGCCGATCTGGGACTGCATCTTCCTCAGCCAGATGAGGACTTCCTGGTTAGCGAGACCATGGAGAGGACCGGCGAGACCGTTGAGGGCGGCGGCGTAGGAAAGGAAAGGATCGGAGAGAGCAGAGCCGACCAACTTGCCGGTGTGGGCGGAGACGTTGCCACCTTCGTGGTCGCTGGAACAAGGTTAGAGCGGACGTATGATGGCGTGATTTGAGAGAAAATTTACCTGTGAATGGTGATGTAGAGACGGAGGAGCTCAACGAAAGCCGGGTTCTCGCCAAAGCCAAGGAGAGTGGCCAAGTTGGCAGAGTAGTCCTTGTTGAGGTCAATGGCGGGGAGCTTGCCTTGACCAAAGACGTTTCGGTAAATTCGGCCGGCAATGTTGGGGAGTTTGGCGATCCTAATCGGATCATTTAGGCGATGACGTCAAACGCTGGGGAGACACGACAACTCACAAGTCCATCGAGTCCTCAAAGGTAGGGCCCCAGTAGTCCTTCTTGTTGATACCCTCCTGGTAGGCCTTGGCAAAGGCGGAGTTGTGGTTGAGGGCGGTGACGGCCAAGCTGAACTGGGACATGGGGTGGAGGGTGGGAGGGCATCGGTCGAGGATCTCCTCAACGAACTCGGGGAGGGCGGCGCGAGCAGCCCACTCCTTGGAGAGGGCTTCGACCTGCTCCTGGGTGGGGATCTCACCGGTGACCAAGAGCCAGAAGAGACCCTCGGGGAGGGGCTCGGACCCGCCGGGGGCCTTGGGCAAGAGCTCCTGGCACTCGGGGATGGTCTTTCCGCGGAAACGGATACCTTCCTCTGTTCAACCGGAGGCGGGTAAGTGTCCGGGTAGCGACAACGAGTTCGGTGCGAGTACGTACCGGCGTCGAGAACGGAGCCATCCCAGATGAGGGCTGGGAGACCTCTCATGCCGCTACGAAGGGTGTGAGCGAGGGTCGGAGCGAGGTGGTTAGCAGACATACCCATAGAGCTGGTCGACGACGACGGGGCCGAAGGCCTTTTTGCCGTGGGCAGCACGGGTAGCCTTGACCTGTAGAGAGTCGGAATGAGAATGGGACGCGAAGAAAGACAAGGGCGACGGACATTCTCAATCTCCTTCGGGATGAGCTCAGCGAGACGCTCCTTGAGCGACAAGGTCTTTGACGACGTGGAGGAGAGACGGATCTGGGTGCGCACAGCGGCGGGACGAGACTAGCGCGGGGGTGAGCACACAGTAGACAGCGGTGAAGACGAGTACATACAGCCCTGAGGAGAGAACGAGCAGCAGAGGCCATGATTTTTGTGGAGAAGAGAGTGACGGAGCGAATTCGAAAAGTCCCCGCGCTTAAAAACATTCCGGGAGTTTCCCGCACGCGGTCACGTGCCACATCCCCAAAAATATGTTTTATGTGATTTATTTTGGCTGCGTCCATGATGGCGAAGCGAAAACGAGAACAGCAGGAGCAGCAACAGCAACCCCAGGCAGGCCTCCTTCCCCAGGTAAGTCCTAAACTCCTCCCCAAAATCAATACAAATCCGCTGGCCATTAGAAAAAATTCTATCGACAACGGGCACACGCAAACCCCTTTTCTGATCACTCCCTCGACTATCCCGCGTCTCCGAGGGCCATCGACTGGGCCCCCCACTACCCCGCCCACGCTGGCTCAGCCAAGGTCCCGGAATTTGCAGATGTCGGCTGTGGCTTTGGCGGCCTCCTCATCGCCCTCGCGCCCCAGTTTCCCGACACCCTGATGCTCGGTAAGTCATATCTCTATATCTGCATTGCTGGTCTCAACCCTCGCCAGGGCTGGAGATCCGTGTACAGGTGTCGCAGTACGTTCAGGACCGCATCACCGCACTCAGGGTCACAAACGCAGCACAGTCGTCCGACTCCGCCCCAGCCTTCCAGAATGTCTCCATCGTCCGCGCGAACGCCATGAAGTTTCTCCCAAACTACTTTACGAAACACTCCCTATCAGCGCTCTTCTTCCTCTTCCCCGATCCACACTTCAAATCCCGCAAGCACAAGGCCCGCATCATCTCTCCCACCCTTCTCGCAGAGTACGCTTACGTCCTACGCCCCGGCGGCATTGTCTACACCATCACCGATGTCAGGGATCTCCACGAGTGGATGAAGGAGCATCTCACCAACTTCCCTCTGTTTCAGCCTGTCGACGAGGACACCCTCAGGAGCGAAGGCAAGGGTCCCATCATAGACGCTGTATATCATAGTACCGAGGAGGGCAAGAAGGTAGCGAGCAACAAGGGCGACAAGTGGCTTGCCTGCTTCCGACGCATAGAATTTACTCGCTAGTGTAGTCGTAAGCATTATTGTACGATTCGAAGCTTTGGCGCTCGTTGCACTGCCTATCTATATCATCGATCCCTCCTGCCTGCCTGTCCTCCCTTTCTTTCCCTCCAACCACCACCACCACTACACCATGGCTGCCCCAGCTGCCGCCCTCGCCGTGCCCCCGTCCATCCTCGATACCGACTTGTACAAGGTCTGTTGTTGACGGCCGCTGTGCGAGTAGCTGACTGATCGCTGCTGCTAGTTGTCCATGCAACAAGCCGTGTTCAAGACTTTTCCTGACGTCCAAGCCACATATCGCTTCACTAATCGCAACAAGTCTACGCTCTTCTCCAGGCAATGCGCCGAACGTTTCAGAACCGCCGTTTCTCGTACGTTCTGAATTCACTTCCCCTCTGTCTATCTGATTACCACCAGACTTTTCCTTTCTGGCGCTGACCCAGGAAGAGCGCGAGTGGCTGCAGAATGCTTGCCCCTTTCTTGAGCCATCGTATCTCGAGTACCTCTCTGGCTTTCGGTATAAACCAGAGCAGGTGGACATCGAGTTCGTCCCTGCAGGTGACGATGGCGGTCAGATCTACATCACTATCACCGGTCCTTGGGTAGAGGCCATCATGTGGGAGGTACCCCTCATGGCTTGTCTCAGTGAGACCTACTTTCAGACCGTCGACAAGGACTGGGACTATGAAGGACAGGCAGGTATGTGCCGATCGAAGCGCCCGAGGACGTCATGACCCGGCCGTCCTTGACTGACTCTCCGGTAGACTTGGCGTTTGAGAAGGGGAAAACCCTTGTCAGTCATGGTTGCGCTTTTAGCGAATTCGGGACGAGGCGCCGAAGGTCGTACCGAACCCAGGAGATTGTAGTCGAGAATCTCGTCAAGGCGAATGAGGCGGCAAAGGGTCCTGGAAGGCTTACCGGGACAAGCAATGTACGAACGCTCGTGTGCCTCGAATAGCGATGGCCTGACCGGTGTTTTCTATAGGTTCATCTGGCTCATTTGTATGGCCTAGAGCCCATTGGAACGATCGCTCAGTGAGTCGCTTCGTTTGTCAATCTTGCGCAAGCTGATCGCTCTTGCTTTTTAGCGAGTGGTTTATGGGCGTAAGTTGCCCAATGCTTTTGCTGCACTTTACTGACAGACTGCCAGATTGCTGCTTTGAAAGGGTATGAGAACGCTAATGCCAAAGCGTTAAAGATCTGGGAAGAGGTTTACGAAACCTCTGGTACAGCGCTGATTGCGCTGACCGACACCTTTACAACAGATGCTTTCTTCAGAGTAAGTCGGCCGTTTTTATGAACCGGTACATACGCTAACCCGATAGCAGGAATTCGCGGAAGATACCCCCCGTGCCCAGCGATGGACTGGGTTGCGTCAAGATTCCGGAGACCCATTCCTTTTCGGCCCTCGAGTGAAGGCGCTGTACGAGTCTCTGGGGATTGATCCCGCTACCAAGCTGCTTGTCTACTCGGACTCTCTTTCGACAGAGAAGGCTGTCAAGATCAGAGAGCAGTGCACATCTCTTGGACTAACCAAGGGTGCGTATTTATTCCTGCTTTCCTTTCGTCTGTCTGATGTGCCTTAGCTTCGTTTGGAATCGGAACTCACTTTACCAATGACTTCAAGTCGCTGTCTTCGAGCCGTCAAGAGAAGAGCAAGGCTTTGAATATTGTGATCAAGTTGGCTCAGGTGGATAATAAACCTTGCATCAAGCTCAGTGATGATTTAACCAAGGTGAGTGCTCACATTTCGGGCATTTGTTTTCCTGTTGGGATTTTGAATTGGGAATACAGACAACTGGAGACAAGGCAACGGTAGATTATGTCATTGACTTGTATCATCTGCCTAAAAGCTAGGTGGATTTAGCATTCCTATCCGAGCATTCTCAAATACATGTATTTTATGTGAAATTTTACCTGTGTATCAACCATTATGGTGTTTCACGCAGTGTTTCTTACCGGTTTTTTTGGCTTGGCACTGGTGCTAGTGGCAAGATACTGAAACTGATATGAGTTTGAAATTTACACTGCAGTACTAAGACATGCGCCCAAATCTGGCGCATTGTCCGGTGTGACACTTGCCTCTATTCGTGGCTGGTAGGTGTCGAGAGAAGAGAAGTGGCACAAGAGGAACTGGATAGAACTGAGGTAAACTATCAGATTCCCTGAGAGAAAATAATCTACATGCACCGTGGATATAGGAAACTAAGGGTGTACAAATAATAGTAAATATAAAGGATAAACAAAAGACAAATAAAGAGAATATAATAGCTAGGCATCGAAAGGGCTATAACTGTTACATGCACCCTCCTGGGATTGGAAGAATGCCAAACAACAAGTGAGTGAGAATGAACAAGAAGAAAAAGGGATTGATAGACCCTTTAGGTGAGTCTCCGACCATATGGGGAACATATGGGTCCAGGTGAATGAATCACCTTGGCAAGCCAATGCACTTTCCAGAAGACCTGACCATTCTCCCAAAGAAGCTGAAGAAGCCATGGAGCATATTCTCCTCTCAGACAATGTCCTTGTGAAAGCGCTCCTGATGGACTCTCAACAGCGCATTTATGATCAAGGTTTACTAAAGCAGATCATCAACAATTCCACTCCTGATTCTGATGTGATATCCATGTTCTCGACTGAAAGAAGGGCAAGTTCCTGAACAACATCACCGAGCGGGTGAATGGGACATCAGGCAAACCCCAAAAGGGAGTATCCTTACCTTTTGCAACAGGACATATGTTCCAGACAACCTGGAACTATGAAGGAAGATAGTATCCCTGTATCACAACCTGCCTACTGCTGATGCACAGGTCATGCTCTAGGGCTCAAAGAAACCAACAAGACTTCAGAACCAAACTCTAACACCAACACACACACAACACAATACACCAATATATTTGGAAGATAAAAGGTGGGCAAGGGTATAGTGAAAAGCTCTTAAGTCTTGATAGGACTAAGGCTTCAGAACATTTGATTTGCAATTGCAAGTCCAAGGGGGGGAGCTAAGGCCCAACTAAGTTTGACTTAGTGGTTTGGAAGCAATTCACCAGATGCAACATCTTTTCTCAACAACTCTAACTTCAGAAGAGGGGGCACAACCTCAATGCAATGTGGTTTAAAAAAAGGTAAGGACACAACCTCAGAACAACTTCTGAATTTAACAACTTGACAGATAACAGAAAAGCTCTTGTAGAGTCCTTCCTGATGGGCACATGGTACCAAAGCAAAATACTCATGCTAGCTACCTGCTATGTAGATTCTGAACTAAAACAAGGCATATATACAGACCTGATGTTTGGCAAAAGACAAATCAACAAACAGATGACCTAGGCAAAAATATTGCATAGATGAGTAAGAAATCACAATTGCATAAGGGTATCCATGGCCAAGAGTTGTATCTCAACCTTTGGAACTCGGTCAAGGCTCGTTCAGAACCTAAGCCAGAGCCGGCAACTTATCATTTCTGCATGGTGAGATACTTTGGAATGTCTCTGGAGCTCAGCATTCTTGCTATTTGTGTATCCAGTTGGCCAAGGCCACAACCAAGCTCTATTGCAAAATGGCCTCACTGTTGGGCAGTCTATTTTGGTTCTCTCTTCCACATGCTTGTCCTTGCTAGGTTAAGGGTATGATCAGAACTGTTTCTGGCAGTTCAGAACTGATCTTCAGCCACCATCATCAACTTGTCCTGGTTTGCTTCTTGCTTCACTTCTTCCAAAGTCCTCAATCAAGTCATCATTCCTTTTGCATTAGGCAAACACAAAGTTAAAAGACTTAGACAATCTGCAATCAACACTTCTGTGCCACTGGGTGATGTACTCCTTCTACTTTTGGAATGCCAGGGCAACTAGTCCTTGTAGTGTGCACATCTCTCTCTCTCTCTGAGTACCGTACTTTGCCAGGTTGGGCATACCAGAGTAGTTCCAAAGTAATATCATCTATTTCAGATACACTTGTCAAACCTTCCAAATTTGGAGTGCTCTGAACTGATTGTCAAGAGCTTGCTAAGTCTAAAGCCAAGACTCACTTCAACTATATTATTTTGTAGGTTCTGAAGCTCTGCTTCAATACCGGAGTTGGTTGTGATCACTAATGCCTAGCTTTCGAACCCTGAGGGTAGAAAAGAAACACATTTTGCAATTTTCTGAGGCTGTATGTGCATGGGCCGCATCATCTCCCTCCAATTTAAAGTCTTCACTGTCCTCAGTGAACATGGGTCTGACACCTTTCAGCTTCTGAAGCTCTGTTCTATACTTGTTCTCCCCAGCCACCGCGCCAGTGCTTATCATTATGTGCTTTGGACTGATCAGTTCCAAATCTAGACTTGCACCACTTCTTGCATCAAAGAATCTGGGGCTTCTACGCTTTTATGTGTACACATTGTGCTCAAAGCTTAATTGATGGATAGGGAACTTAGCTGAAATTTTTCAACTCAATTGAATATCCTCCTTCACATGATCACTTTCTCTCAAAGTCTCCAGAACCCTACGTGACCTATTTAAAGGTTTGGAGGACCATTGATTGGAACTCCATTCCTCTTTTCTTGCCCTCTCTCTACTCATCCACCATGGGCATGCACCCCTTAAAAACAACAGATATCTTTGCCTTTGCCCACCAGATTCTGCATCAGAAAATAGCCTGGAAAGCCAATGCCCCTGCCAATCCACCTGATAGCCCCTACTTGTTCCTTGTTGCGGTCCTGCCTTTCTTTGTGAGTACTTTGACCCTTTCCTTTTCTTTGTCTGCTACTGACTTTCCTTGCCCAGTTTGCCTGCTGCCAGGACAAGCATGTCATGATCTGCAATTACAGGGTCTTTCAACAATTTGCTCAAGTTGTTTCTTTTGTCACCTGGAACAACAGGGAAGCCTTCAACACTCTAGTCAAGACCAAGCCCAAACACAGGCTAGCCCTGTCTGCACATTGTTCACTCCATATGCTCAACTCTTTCTATTCTCTACCTCTGTCTGACCTTGGAAGACCACAATACTCTCACTGACATTGTCTACAACACTGAGCCCCCCCAATGCAGACAGGAGGACAAGGTCGCCAATGACAACACTTTTGTCTCGCCAGCCCAGAGCTCTCCTTTGAAGGCCAGTCCTCCTTCTTCAGCCATTGTCATTCCTGGTTCCAATAGCAAGGCCGATGCTCCTCTGGCCAAAAAGCCCACTGGTACACTGCTTTTTCATTGATTGGGCTTGCCTATTCACTTGTGCCAGCTCTACAACCCCAAACCTTTTGCTCATTTGGTGCTGCCAGCTAAGACTACCAAGAAGTGTGCTCATGAAGATGCTGCCCCCCTGAAGGTTGGCAAGCCCATGGGCCCTCCAAAGGTAACTTCTCTTCTCTCTTTATTTTGCTCTTTATTAATCCTTGGTTGCCTTGGTAGACCAAGAAGGCCCGCTCTTGCTCTCTTGCAGCTGTATTGACCCGTCGCTCAGGGCAGGCCCGTCAAAGCGCACCTCCCTCTGATCTGGAAGCTGCGCAAGTGAATCAATGATCCAGTTTACAAATGAGTATGCTATGTTGCACCTTGGTGGCTATGTTCTTGGGATGCAAGGCTTTGGCGACAAGATACAAAAAGGGATACCACATTGAGCAAGATGAAAAACAAGACCATTTTAGGTGTATTAAGTGGGAAGGCGACAAATCAAGAGTGCAGTCAACGGGATGGGACAGCAAGTTTCCATGGAACAGTTGGATTTTGAAAGTTGAAGACATACAAAGCATCCATGTTATTGAGGCAACCCGATGCCTGCTGAACTTTCTGAAGATCAAGCTGAACAATTTCCTTGAAGCAAGGAGTGAGCCTGACTGGGCAGAGAGAGGAATCATTCAAATTAGACAAGCAAAAGACTGCCAGTTTGAGACCTCCAGGCAAATTGATACACTAACACAGCAAAATAATTGTCGCACGGTGTTTTCCACACAGTTTTGATGTCTTCTCTTCATTACAGGTACATCTTGGTATGTAATTGGTACTTGTGAGGTGTCTATGTCATGGCTTGACGCCCTGCAATTTATTTGAAAAAGAGCTGTCAATTTGAGAGAGAAGTGGGGGAAACACCTAGCTTGGCTATCATTGATGATGGTCTGATGGGTCCTTGTTCCATGTCACATCACCATCCAGCCTTTTTCTTTGTTCCAATACCCTGTCTCTCAGTGCAAACTGTCATTTATCACGTACTCTTACTTCTCTCCCCCAATTATGGCACCCAATATACAACACCAACAAAGCATGCAAAGATCTGCATTATGCGAAAGCATGGGTACAATTATAACACCATCCGCTGGTCTCTCAAGGGCCATGAAGACCTCTCAACGCATCAGATGCAGCGCATTTACAAGTGTTATGCAGAAAAAAAGAACTACAATGATGTTAGCCACTCTACTGGTCGACCCCAGAAGCTTATGGCGTGTGACGCTGATGTGACTGGTGGCAGGCACTCAACCTCTACAACCCAAACCAACAAACAACACACTGAATACCTCAGGTGTATCGAAGGGTAATAAGCGTCGAGTAACCTCAGTCGAAGGTTGCGAGGAAGTTGGGGGTAGTGAGTGTATTAAGAACTGTTAAGTTCAATCTCTCGATCTCCGCAAAATCCGCTAAGTACACCCTGTGTGCACTTGGGGTTTCCTGTCCTAAGTTGACTCGCGTCTCGATTCCTCTCGAGGTGAAGTCCGAATAATCAACTGATCACTCTAAGTCGCCGCGCGCACAATAGATGAAGAAGTTCGATAGATTCGCAGATAGTTCAAAAACTGATAAAACAACGGGTAAAATTTGACATGGTTCGAGTAGTTCGACGCGTGTTTAAGTACTACTCAGAACAGATAAAAATAGAAATGCGTTATGGGGTTATTTGAGTAGAGTCATGAGATAAAAGAGTCCAGAGCATGAAAATGAGAAAGATTGAGCAGGAATTGTTCAGGCCGAGCCAAGAGTGGAGCCGCTCGAGGTTAAGCGAGCTGACATTTGGCTATTTTTGGTCCTCCGTGTCCTTATTAGGAATGCCGTGTAGTGTGCCGACAAGGTGATTGAGG